>QLTV01004086.1:2036518-2058686 GCA_003457575.1 Thermophis baileyi
GCAGCCAAAGACCACTAAATGGAGTTGGTTAAATCAAAGTTTCATTGTACTGCCAATCAGAAAAGTCTGTGGGTGGGTGGGTGGGTGGGTGGATATTTGTTTCTAAAAATATTTAATTTATACAGTATATCCTCTGTCATGGTCTGCTCTTTTAAGCTTGCTTATGAGAAGTGTTTTCCAAAATGTTTAGATATTTTGTGATATATTACCTCAACTATATTCTCAGATTATTCTATTCCCTGTAATCCATTTAGCAGGTATCAATTCCTTTTCTTCCTGAACCCTTTCACGGGCATACTTTGAAGAATTAGTAATCAAAGTGGGAAGATAATGAAAAAGATCTGTTCAGGGAAATCAATTCCTTCAGTAAGCAGTACTCACCTCAGAAATCCTGTTCCCTCTAGACATCTTAGTGGAGAAAATTGTCAGGTTCTCAGTGTTTTCCTGAGATATTAATAGTACCTCTCTCTCTCTGAAATTTCAGTAAGCAGCACACGACTAAAAGGATACGGCCCTCCCAGAAAATGCAATCTTGCAGGGCAGCTCTTCCTCAATTGGGGCCCCTCAAGATGAGGCCTGAATTAGGGAGGAATTGAAGAACAGGCTACCCTGATAAGAAGTAAGTAGACCCAGCAGAATCTAAGAGAAGGGATCCTAAAAAGAGAAGACCTGATGAAGGAAGTGCAGTGGAGACTTCAAAAGACATAACAAATAATAGAAGTAAGAAAAATTATTGAAGGGTTTGAAATTGAACATAATGAAAAGATAGAAATACCTTGTGTATGTTTTCTATAATATGTCCAATATTCAAGGAAAGAAGAAAACACTTGACCTCTTAAATCTCTCAACAGGAACAGGTTTGCTAAAGATTTACCCAGGAAAAGATATTGTAGATATTCTGTTTTTCAGATGTACTGTAAAAGAAGTGCTTCCCCAAGGTATGGTGCAATATAAAATTGATTCATTCTTTTATGAGTCCTAATGGTTGAGCCAACCTATGAGGAGGAGTGGGAAATAGCAATAGCAATAGCACTTAGACTTTTATACTGCTTTACAGTGCTTTACAGCCCTCTCTAAGCAGTTTACAGAGTCAGCATATTTCCCCCAACAATCTGGGTCCTCATTTTACCGACCTCAGAAGGATGGAAGGCTGAGTCAACCTTGAGCCTGGTGAGATTCGAACTGCCAAATTGCAGTCAGCCGGCAGTCAGCAGAAGTAGCCTGCAGTACTGCACTCTAACCACTGTGCCACCACGGCTCATGATTATTATATAATCATTGGTGTATAATGATATCTAAAAGTAGATTTTCTAGATATCTCCATACTGTAGCTGTTAATAGCATTTCTCATGACATTTTCTGGGCTATCTGGCAGGGCTGGACCTTGTGGACATTGGCCCTTCCTGTTGGAATGTTTCCAGAAGGTAGTGCTAGAGCAGTGATGGCGAACCTTTTTTTGCTCGGGTGCCAAAAGGGCGCGCATGCCCACACCCATAATGCAATGCCCTCCCCCCCCGCATGCTCACAGGGCTCACTGAAGCCTCTGATTCCGAACTTCTGATTGGGCCGTTGGGTCCGTTTTTCGCCATCCACAGGCTCCGGAGGCTTTCCTGAAGCCTGGGGAAGGCGAAAACGACCTCCCCCCACCCTCTGAAAGGCCAAAAACCAGCTGGCCAGCGCACACATGCGCACTGGAGCTGACATAGGGCAACGCCTTGCGTGCCTTCAGATATGGCTCCACGTGCCACCTGTGGCACACGTGCTATAGGTTCGCCATCACGGTGCTAGGGGATTATTGGTCAAACACATAGGCTGTTGACCTAATTTATCCCACAATTATATTTTGTCACGATGCTACCCAGTCTGTGATGATCATTTGAAGTTTTATAGTGGGATTATACCATCCATTTTCATTACTGTTTTCCATCCAATTCCAAGAAAGTCACCAATAATCTTGATGCCTCCTAATCTTTATAATGAGGGAAGCTGAAATGAAATCCAGACAAGCCAGTGATGCTAGTAGGAAGGAGAAAAGTGAGCCTGAGGATTGAGGTGAAACTTGCTCTGGATAGATTGCACTCCTCTGGAAAGAGTAGGTTCAGAATTTGGAGGTGCTCTTTAACCGTACGGTGCACTAGTACGGTTCTGCACCACTTCTGCACTACTACGGTTCTGCACCGTTACGGTTAGTGAGCTTCTGCACCACTACGGTTAGTGCACTAATTTTAACCCTTACTACCAGAATTTGCTGTCAATCTGGACAAGATGGCAGCCAAGTTGGAAATTTCTATAGTTGCCATTATGAAGAGAAAATACTAATCTATACCATGGAAAGCAAAATGGGAACAGCTACCTAAAAATAAAACCCAGATTTCAGGAATCATGAAAATCTAAGCAAATCCCCATTTCCCTTTAAAACATGGTTTTAGATGTGATCAGTTTATTACTTGCGGTGAAAAAGGTTTAATTTTATAAAGTTGCAAGACACTATTATTGTTTTATATGCTGTATAACTAAAACTATGATTACTGAAAGTAAGGGGTACATTTATTTCTGTTTTATTCTTAACCCCCCCAAAATAATTTGCTTTATTTACAGGAAGGGATCCACACAAACTCATTTATCATTGTAGAGCTTACAGCACAACATCCTTTGATAACTCCTGATCTATGGATCTTCATTGCTTTACTGTTTTATATGGAGGCTTACAAATCTAGAAAGAGTAAACAGGACATCTAAAGGTGCAGTCAACATAATGAGATCATCCGTCTCTCTTCCATCTTTTCATTTTTGAAAGCAGAAAGCCAGACCGCTGAGAAGGTGGCTTATTACAGCAATATGGATCTTTTGCCTCCTCTCACAACACTGGAGGGCAGGAATTGTACTGTTCTTATCTCAAAGGTCCAGAAGTTAGCGAGGAATTGATTTTAGATGAATCCCATCCACAGAAACTAATTGTTTAAGCCTCAAGCAGGGGTTCTGCTATGGCCTTTCTTTGAAGATCTTTGAAAAGATGAAATACAAGTAAATGGATAAATGAAACAAACATTTCCCTTATTTGTCCAAACTTCTCTTTCTCCCAACTTTTTCCCAAGATAGTGAAAACTATAAACTATAAATTAAGTTGCTTTTTTGCTTGAAAGACATTCACCACATTCCATCTAGTGGTAGAGAATGGTTTTGAAATAATCGTGTCTCTTATATCAAATGAGAAAGTTTATTACTGTATTTATTACGAAGTCTAGAAAGGCAGGTTTTATCCAACTACTTGTTACAGAAGACTGGCTTGTGGTACTATCAGAGAAATAAAAATCTTCCTTTTAAGGACATTTTCACTAACATTAAACAAGATTTCAAATTAATTGAGAACAATATACATTAGTTTTATAACATTGAGAGAGAAAATTATATTTTTGCTTTGCTTTTTTGTTGTTGTTCCAAGTGTGACTTAAAACTATTCCTAAAAATATTTTCATACGTGTTGGTGCAAAAGATGCTGTAGCTTATTTCAGCTTAAATATTGGACCCAAGAAGTTCTTGATAAGTGGATGTCAGTATTTGGGGGAACTAGTAATCCTATCTTGAATAGGATTGAGGATCCACCCACTGAATAACATTTTTAATCAGAAGTAAACATCTAAGCTGTATGTCTTGCTTATTGTTCTCATTAGCTATTTAATGAGTATTATGCTGTACTTAGAGTCTGTACATGGTTCTAGGACAAGGATAATCAGCTTGGAGTGCAACTAGAAAATTGTTTGGCAATTTGATTGGTTTTCAAAATGTAATGGATTTTTTTCACAGTAATATGAAATAAAGGATTCTCTCTTTCTGTCTTTCGTGTGGGTGGATGCACACTTGCACAATTTTGAAAATGTTTCCCCCTCATACAATTAAAGCTGTAAAAAAAAATTACCACACTTTGCTTACAAATTAATAGGGACACCAGGAGTTAGATGAATAATTTTATAAGCCTGGATTTCTACTTATGTCTGATCTAGTGTATGAGCAATATTGTGAACAAAAATGACTCATGTAGCTCTACTTTTCAGACCAAGAATACTAAAGATACAAAGTGGGTAGGAATTGATAGCAAGAACAACTTTACACAGTATTTTCCAATATTAATGATGCTTCATATATGTTATATGAAGAGAATAATTCAGTTTGGGTACAAACATAACTTAAAGATGGTGTTTTACACACAGGAGCAATTCCTGGAATTTTCAATTCAAGAGAGAGAAGACCTGTCATTGCTTAAGACCTTAGAAAATGCTACCTCAAAATTGCCATATACAATGAAGCAGGAGTGGGTTTTAACTTACCTCGCTGCCGGTTCGCTTCCTCCCGCGTCGCGTGACCACGCCTCATGGGCGCAGTCCAAAAAACATTAAAAATTCAAAAACAAAACAAAACGCTGAAAACAAGATGGCGATGCATGCACAGTGCTGGAAACTCGGCTTCTGTGCATGAGCAGAAGAAAAAAAATTCAAAAAAATAAAATAAAAAAAAGATGGTGGCCCCCACGGACCGGCACCGACCGAACCAGATCAGTGACATCATCGTGATGTCACCAGCGGGTCACTACCGGTTTGGGAGAACCGGTCCGAACTGGGAGGAACCCACCTCTGCAATGAAGTAATACTGTCATTAAGAGCTGGTATTATGTAAAGGGTAAGGTCAGGATTATTTCTAATTCTCTTTTAGATATGAAAGCTGTTATGTACTGGGACTAGAGCATTAAGGCTCCAGTCAGGTCCTCCATTCTGGCGGGAAAATACTTGAAGCTGATTGGCTGGGTAGTCTGACAGCTCCCTATATAAAGGGAAGCTGTCAGACAGAGAGCTGCTGGATTGTACATAGTTGCCTGAATAAAGAGCTGTTGTTGTTACTGAACCTGATGTCTGCCTCATCCGTTCACCCTATCTAACAAAAGCTATCTGGCAAGTTGAAAAACATCTGTCTATCAACTTGCATTGGACCAGTGTGGTAGATTGTGGTCAATAATCCTCAATGAACAGGGCTTCATCTTGCACTAGTTTGTTTAAAACGGATCATTATCATGATCTTTGGATACATATTTGGAAAAAGAAAGTTCTCTTGTTTTAATTACACAGTCCATAGACTTTGATTTATATTAAACTGAGAAGCTATTCTCTAAAATCTTGGATATACTAAGACTGTCCGCAGTGATGTTCTATCATGAGTGAAACACTTCTCAAGCAGTTCAAGCAGCTACATCCAGTGGAAGACACATACAGTTGCTTCAAAGGCTGTCCAGTGTACAATGTCTCTACATGCACAGACATGACACTGGTGATTCTACAGGAAACATGGTTCATCAGGATCAGCATATGTAGGTAAATGTTTCAAATTATGCAGCTGGTTTAAAACTGAGGGGAATGAGTTTGTATCAGATCAAAGCAGGTTGGATCTGCTTTGCAAAACACCAACTTCGAGCACCCTAATAAATATCAGTTCCAAGGAACATCCCAATTCCAGGTGTACTTCCAGGTAACTTGATTTAAAGTACAGGCATACCTAAGTTACAACAGAAGCAGTATCTGAAACAGCAGGGAGAATAGATTTCAGAGATATATTTGAGGTCCAGCATGTTTCATAAACTCTTTCTTCAGGGCAACTGACTCTTTAAAAAATGATTTATCTCTTCAAGATGCTTGGGTATGTGTACTTATTGCCAAACTTTTAATAAACAACAATCAATTGCCTACAGAACAATTCTAGCTTCAACAATAATTCATTGTATATGAATTCCTAAGTAAATTCCAGCTTAAATATTTCCACCTTCCTTTCTAATAAAAGTAGTCTATTATTCTTACAAATTGGGGTCCTTATCCAGATAAGACACTTCAATCCTGGGGCCAAAGGGCTGAATCTAAGTATTCCCTCCCAAAATTATGATTCTGGGTTATTGATATTGCACCAATCACAAAAATGATGGACAGAATCATGCACAGGTTGGGAAAGGCTACAGCATGAAGGCAAATAAATATCTGCTTTGTGGCAGGTGTTCTCCTCTAAGTTGATTTTTTTTACAAGGAAAAACTGGATTACAATGGAATCAAAGGTTTCCTACACTGAAGCAATGTGATGGCATGTGTGTGTGTGTGCTCCAGATATAGTACAGGATAAGTAATAACTACACATACATATGAATGTAAGAGCGACAATCTAGGTATATTGAGACAACACTGTTGTAGGTAAGGCGACTTAGCAGAATATGCTGCATTATGCAATGGACAGACCAAGGGAACTATAAAATTCTATTTCAGCAATTTGTGTCAAAGTGTGAACGTAGAGAAGGAGCAGTGGCCCAGTTAATCAATAAAAAAAATGAAAGCATAAATTAATAATGTTGATATATGGATGTCTAGTTATTACGGTGAAATTCAGAAATAAAATCATTTCATTAAAGGTGATTTAATATTAATCAGATTATAGAAAAGAGAAGCTAAGAATAGTTATCAAAAGCATTTGTCAGATGTTGGATTCCTGCACCAATACTGATTTTCACAGTGCTGAAATCTTTGTGAGATCTACATTGAATTCCCTGCCTGACCGGGTGGGAAGGGCCAATGTAATGGGGGGCGTCCATGGTTATGGAAAGTATACTCACTATGAGAAGGGCAACTCTGCATTTGATTGGGCAAGACAGTCTTGCTCTGAACATTCCTGTGCTGTTTTGTTCCTGGAGAATGTGAGACTTTAGGTAGATGTGATATGCTTAGATGTGTGGACTTTGTTCATGCTGTTGTACACCTCTGACACAGCTCATAGCGTATTTTGCTGCAAAATCATTTTAAGTATTGGCTTCTGATTTTTGATCTGTTTACTGAAATTTTTCTTTAGTACTTCAGGTGTAAAAGGAAAAATTGTTTTGCTGACCAAGTGTATGTCGGTGACTCGTGAGTTCTCTTTTGTTTTGTGCACTTCTGAATTGTTGTAAGGAATATCCTTCTGGGTTCGGTTCCAAGTGGGGAAAAAGACACTGGAAGCATGGTGACTGCTTGGAAAGATGGTTTAATGGAGGACAGCATGGTCTGAGGTCCTGGAGAAAAGGCGATCACATGTTTTAAGATGCTGAAGAAGAGAAGAGAAGGGGCTTGCTGAGAGTCCCTGAGTTTTTTATACTCTCTGTTGGACCCCACCTTAAGAGTTTCCTGTTCCTGTGTAAGAAATGTATCCCATTGGCTGTCAGACTCCCAGGGGGTGGGGGTCTTAGCTAACTCTGTAGGCTTTGTCTGTGTCCCAGGCTAGTTTGAGTGCCTGCTGATGCAATCTTCCCAGGTGCCATGTGGTGAGATGGACAGAGGGCTAATCCTATCTTTGTTATGTAGAATAGACTGCCCATTGACAAAGGTGGGGGGATGAGTGAGTTTGCTCTGGTCTTAATGGTCCATTGACAAAGGTGGGGGCTACTAGGAGTGAGTCTTTTTTCCTGCCTAAAAACATGTTTCTCCATTTCTCAGCCAGGGATATTCTATACAATATTCCGCCTTTTTAATATTTCCTAAAATATTTTATTCCTCTAGGAGTTGGTGGGTAGGTGCTAACTTCCTACAGAATGTTGTGTAGTTTTAGGGTATAAATCCAGCAAGGATTTTAATTCTCTTTTCTTTTCTTCTTGTACAAATTATAATTCTTTTGTTTGATTTTTGGCAGTCAGTGGCGGGGGGAGGGCACTTTCAGAGTAACCTTTGAACATTGGTATATAGAGAAAGCAGATAACGTCCCCAAATATAACATTAGATTTAGGAGTAGATATATTCTACTTTTTCCCCTGTAGAAAATCTTTACAGTAGAAGAAAGCTCTCAGGTTCCCTCAGTGATTATAGAACTGGCTTGGATATTCTTCCTGTATTGATGTTTCTCAATCAGGGGATTATGCACAACATAAAAGGGCAGGTTAAGACTAACAGAGTAAATAAAACATGAATACTTACAGGCTATTTTCTTTTAATGGTGAAGAATTGCTAGCCTTACCCAATTGCTCTAAAATTTGAATTCCCCAGCTCTACTTTCCATAAGTTTATTGCTTTAAAAAAGCAACAAGATTTCCTCATCTGGAGCAAATTGTGCCCATAATGCATCCAAGGAAGAAAAAAAGGAAGGCAGGAAGCTGAATAATGCCTAAATGTCTGGGAGAAGGGGAGGAGAGGGAGCTTCACTGTATACATGACAAGAATTGTGGCTGCTCACAGGTCCCAACTATATGATTGTTCACCTGAATTGTTGAGGAGGCTTTGGACCAACAAACACACCGCTGATTTTTTGCAGCACTAAAAGCTATTTTCCTGCCAGGTTTCTTAAATAAAGAAAGCTGGGTAGTTCCATCAATCCCAATGGAAGACAGGAGTCTAGTTCAGCTGACTTTACTCATCTGCTTTAATTCTAGGAAGAACTAGCTTCCTTCAAATGAAATGTGCTGCTCTTGCTGTCATCTTGACTATTGACTATGCTCCTTCCCTCTCCTTCAGACACTCCTAAAAATAATGTCAGAATGGCCAAAATGAGATGCCTACAACTTTCTAGGGCTCCTAGTTTTCCTGCTTAGTAATTTCCCATTTTATAGGGAAATGGTTCCTTGTTAAAAAATGTCATTGCCAATTCAGTTAGAACTCCACACATTTTTTTCTCAACAATAAAATTAAAGATATATATATATTTGCTATTGGTTTTTAATGTCTGCTGAGTGCAAATCTCCACTATATTTTTTTTGCTATGCTTGACAGTTCTGATTTCTTTAAGGATGATCTATCAATTCTGGTGGCAATTCTAGTTGGGAAGAATGTTCAGATAATCTAAACAGTGTCCATCATAAGGGGGCTGGCCTGTTCAAAAAGTATCCTCCCCCCATTTATCTGGCTCTGTTTCTCAAGGTGTCTGACCTAAATGGAATTATATTTCCAGCATGAGCCCTGCTGTAGGTAGAGATCTTTGCTTTAGACCAGGGATGCTGTGGGCTCAAACCAGGATTAAGAGGCTGGAGAGAAGGGTTGGTGTCTTGCTTTGTATCCCATGAAGGAGTCTGTTGCTTCCAGTGCAATAGAAGCCCCTGGTCCATCACAAGTGCTGAAATAATATCCAGGAAGTACTTGATAACAAAGCCTGTCAGATCTGCCATCTCCACCTTAGCGCTTTGCTGGCATCCTGTCATAAATTGTTAGAGGAAGGGGGGGGGGAGAGAGGAAGTAGGCAATTGGCATATAGAGGGTAGAGATGAGCAAGGGGAAGGGAGGGAGTGGCAAGTTTGATGGAAGCCAGAGATGTGAGAACCAGCCTGTTCCAGTCTTCAAGGCCACGGAGCCTGGGAAAGGAATGCAAAATGTACCAAGTGGCACCAAACATCCGAGCTGTTCCCAAAACACCTATGCGGCATACCATTGGTTGAAGACAGACTGGTCAGGAGTGAGGGGCAGAGAGAAGGGGAAATTCTGTAACGCTTTGCGTGGGAACTTGAGTTCTGGTCTTGCTTTTGCTGCAACCACTAATCCTTGGTAAAAGAACCAAATGGAGTCAAGGGTTTTTCTTTCCTAGGGACCTATCTGGGGAAGGTCCGACAAAGCCATTGGCATTTGGCTAGGGGTAACTTTTCCCATTGTAACATCACTATTAAAGAAAAATCAGATTAGACAGAATAGTTCCGTATACATTTCTTGTTACAGTTAAGTCCTTTGTTTGGGTCTTTGTTGCTCTCTGAGTTTTGCTGTTTCTTTGCAGATGTTTCATTACCCAACTAGTTAAGACCTTTCAGAGTACTTCTTTGGCTCCCCCCCCCACAGCCTTTGAGCTTCTCCTAAATGTCTGTTTTCTTCCTGGCATCAACATACAGTTACTCTCAGCCATAAATCATCTTACTTTATGGCTTGCCATTTATTAGACTGGTATGCAGCTGTTTGTGACTTGCTGCAGTTGCTTAGCTGAATCCCTCAAATAAGCTGTGTAGTTTTACAATCCTGGCATTTAAGCTGCGCACTTATTGCCATCCAGCTTCCAGGCAGGCTTGATCAACTTTTAATTGAAGTATTTAATATCTTCTCTTAGTTTTTAGTAATTTCCAGGGTTTTTTTTTTTAAAAAATTCTCTGTAAAATACATTAATTAAATTTCCTTTATTGCATCTTTGAAAAAGCAAACAGCTAATGGATACAGGAGAGATCAGTTGTTGTGCACGTAGAAGTTATTTCCATAAAATTAGAATCTCTCCATTTCAGAATATATTTTGCATGAGCTGCAGTGTAATCCTTGGAAAAGTAGAAAAATCTGATTGCAGTCCATAGTGCAGCTTCAGTCTACTGTAGGGGCAAACCTGTTGCTCCATGTAATGTGTGCAGTTAATAAAAAGAAATACAATTCTAGAATAGAGTTTTAAAATAGAATTCTACTTGGGAAGAATGACCAGCACACCCTCAACCAAACATGGATGTATTCAACAGGAAAGAAGACCCTCTAAAGAGGTTAGGTAAAGGTGCTTGCACAGAATTAATCTAAGGCAACCAAGCTTGCACTTTTTAGGATATAAATATTGTTCCTGCTTTTTTGTCAAACCTAATTGTCAGACTTATTGACATGATATAAATAAATTCAGATGAAAACATAAAAAGTGATAATGAATGGAAACTTTGTGTAATGTCCAATGTTACTAAATGTTAGGAACGGTCATTCAAGAGCATCTAGAAGCCCTAGGTTCCCTACAGTACTTTATAAGATACTTATAATTCTAAAATAGTTGTTCTTCCAGTCACGTGACAATTATTTTATCTGTGTGCAGGGCTATATAAGAGGATCTTGTACACATCTTATTGTGGTTAATTCCCCTAAGAAACTGCAGTGTGATTGGACCCCACCCAAGTCATTTAAATGATTTCTTAGCACATGGAACTTTCCTATGGATGAGCATGTCTATGTCATGTGTCTTGGAGAACATCTGAAAAAGAGGGGAGAAATATTTGGAAGGAACTGGGAATGGTTGGACGTTCTGATGCGAAGATGCTATTGGCTCTTTACTTACATGTGCTTCGTGCAGGTCAGTAGATCTCAGCCTCACCACATGAGCAAAGCTGCTTAGGGAATGGAGGGAAGATGATTAAGAGAATTCCCAAGGCCTAAGAGAGACATATGTATAATGAATATATGTGGTAGTAGCGTAGCCCATTAAAAAGCCTATAAGCCCTCCCATGGAGAGCAAAAAGGAACAGAACAGCAGCTGGTTCTTCTCTAGTTTCCTGATTGCTGGAAATAGAGTAGGGATACAAGCAGGGGTGAAATGCTCCCGGTTCGCTCGTGCCTGTCGGTCGCCGTAGCGCCGGTCGCCAAGGTAGCACAAGGCTCCGCCCACCCGCCCGGATGCCGGCGTTTGGGTTCTTTTACCCTCTGCACATGCACAGAACGCTTTGCACATACGCAGAGGGTAAAAGAACCCAAAGGGCGGCGTCCGGGCAGGTGGGCAGAGCCTCACGCTACCTTGGCGACCGGCTCTACGGCGACCAACAGGCACGAGCGAACCGGGAGCATTTCACCCCTGGATACAAGTATACATGATGCATGACTTGACCAACCCACTGGCCTATCCTAACTCAAATCTACACTAAAACTCATAAATATTGCATTTGGTACCCTCTATATAGTTTGCTCTCTATTTCTGGAGGTTGAAACCTGGTTTAAAGCTTCCCTTGTTGATATTAGCATAGCCCAGAAAACCAAGCACAGTTGGACCTGGGAAGTTTTAAAAATATCATTCCAAAAACAGTAATAGGAAATCACTGACTTACTGTTGCCAAGAAAACCACCCAGCTAGAAAGACTTTTAATTTTCTCTGCCCTTTAAAAGTTAAATCAAGGCATTTTTTTTTTTTTTGCAGGACAGAAGTGTTCACCCGTGGAAATTAACCTCTATATGGGGCCTGCAGAGCAGAATATATATATATTCCTGTTCAATTGTGGGATATATCTTGTACAATTGGAAGGAATGAATACAACAAAACTGAAGTCTGTTGCACACTCAGCTTGGACTAAATCTCACTGATATTAGTGAGATTCTAAACAGATGTGAAAAGGGATTACATTGTCAACCACCGAAATTAAAGTCAGTTGCACTTACCCCAGAGACTAACAGAAGGCCAGCATAAAAAACTTTAAATTCCCCTTGCAACCAGATCACCTGCCAAGATCAGGCCAATAACACGGTTTTTGAATTGCATTTGCTCTGTCCCTTTAAAAAGGTACTTTCTTCTTTTTACTCTGAGTAATTGTCACAGAGGCACAGAATAATAAAATAGCAAGCACAAATAAAAACTAACAAGGTGTTAGCTTGTACACTTAGAAGCCTTTAATGGGCAAATAGTTATTTATTTTAAAAATAATAATAAATAACGCAGAATTATCTCCTGTATATTAAAAAAATGTCTGTACATAATTACACAATGTAACAAAGTACCTATCCACTTTCTTGAACAGTTCTCATCTTTGGGTTAGATTTTCAGTCAAGGACAGGACAAATAAGAACAATGCAATGATTCAGACCCAATTTCCAAAAGGTGCTTCAGTGTTTGCAACTGTGCAAGTACAGCACTTGTCATGCAGGATCGTGCAGCTGTTTTCAATAATGTCAGACAGGTGCTACGTTTGTGCTCCTGTGTCTCCCAACCACCTTTTGGGAATCACTGCTGAAATGTTACACAGCCCTCCTACAAATTTATACTGATCTATTTCTTTCCAAGAACATGAAAATCAGCCTTCCAGCATCCCTTGGGTCTTCAGCCATGCCTGTCAATATAACATGAAAAAAAAAAGGGAAAATTTAATATAGAGAGTAACATCTGCATGCAGGACACAGCAGAAAGAACTGTTGACAGTGACATTCTTCTTTCATCCTTTGAAACAGATAGTCATGTTGAGAAATAGCTCTGCAAAGTGCAAGAAGAGGAAAAACAACAGGAAAGGGAAGAGGCATCTGAAAGCTTAAGATTCCCAGCAACCAGTGTCTAATGTCCTCCTGCGTGTCAAGCAAAGGAGCTGTAGGTTGATCTGTTAATCCAGAGGGGCAACACTGCAGCTTTACTGTTCCAGGCAGGTGATGTGATACCACATCAAGTGTCTCAAGGTGCCGGTGCGCTTCTGCTTAGCTCTATAAAGTCTCTGCTGCTGATCTTCACCCTGTTCAACTTCAGAGCTCACACAACATACTGATCCATAAAACACAGTTTACAAACCGTAATGACTGGGTTTGACATCCTAAATCACGGGTCCACAAGTCACATTACTATGTAGAATGTTGTGGGAGCTCAGTCAATTAATCTTCTACTGAGAATCTGCACACTAAACTTTGCCTTGCTATCCTGCCCTTCGTTAGTCACTGTTCCTACTGCCATTACTATTTCAGCAAGTTGCTGAAGCTTATGTCATTTGTTCCTGGAAATGGCTTCCTCCTGATTTATCTTATGGCCCAGATTCTTTGGGACACTGATCATAGTAAATCCTGACCAACTCAGATACTTGAGTTGCTTTTACGTTCATTGTTCACCATCCCAGAATGAATGTCCCAGTTTGTGACAAATTGGGGTGAGAAATAAATGACCTAAGCAACATGTCAGTTGTTTTTCCTAATACATTATCAAACTACAGAGGTGATTTGAATGTGCCTAAGTAAACATGCCACAAGATGCCAATTAGTTGGCTGTTATAGGTGAGCTATTTGTTTCCTCAATTGTTTAAGTTCCCAAACAACTTTTCCTTCAAATCAGTAAGATCAGGGGATGAAAATCCTAATGAGAATGTCAGGAGATTAAAGCTAATGGGCTCTGACTGGTGAAAAATGAGTCTTCTCAACTGACTACTTTTCTTACAGTAGATCATTTTGATGGGGGTTGCAGGACATTGTATTGCATCAATTTCACCTTCAAGAATATTATTTATGTTCTTTGGCATCTACAGGCAGCCTAGGAAAAACAACACACAGCAATGCTTCCTTTTTGTTGTTGCATCACCAGCAAAGCTCGTTATTAAAAATAATTGAGAAACAACCTCTCAGTTTTTGGTAAAGCAGAAATATAATTGCATTTTAGCACTTTCAGGTCAAACTTCAAGGTCTGGGGAAAGACATATATTGTTAGCACATAAGAAAAAGATGTGTGAATGACACATCACTTAAGAACAAACACAAAGACAATCAAGCATGTTGCTTATCGTTTGTTCATCACATGCAAAGCATTATGACTTCCAAGCATCAATCAGTAGCAACAGTAACTTTGTACCACTCCATGTCACTCTATGTTATTGTTAAGCACACTTGAGCTGTTGGTGTCAATGTCAAGCCAATACAAGACAGCATTATGGCAATGCAGACAATATCAATCTGGCATTTAAGTTCCTGATGCATGAACTTCTTGTGTCTTTCAGCATAGACCACTTGTTAGAAGCAGGACTCTTGGGATTCTGGATCATTGTGGATTGGAAGCTTGTCAGGTTCCAGGTGATGACCATTGTACAAGACTGTGTACCTATAAAAAGGGGGAAAATGACATTAGAAACCAATGAAAGAAATGCCTTGAGTGTCCCTGTATGAAGTTCTAGGCTGCATTTTCTTCATGAAGATCCTCTATGCTTTACTTTCCAAGAACCTGGAAATCCAAATTTAAAATTAAATAGGCAGCTGCTCTTCTCAAGAGCCACTATCATGCAGTCCTTGGAATATGTTTTTATTGAGACTATGAGCTGAAATAACAAGAATATTAAAAAAAACCAGAGATACTGTTGTCTAATTTCCTTCTTTACTAATGTTACTAAATATACAACTCGGGATTTCTTTAACACAACTTTATAGCACTAATCGACATTTTCTTGTGCTTTCCCCCCCAGAACGAACGAGCTTGAATTGCCTCTCCTTTTTCTGAGAACTGCAGCTTATCACAAATACACATAGGAGGACCTACTACATAATAATCAGTAATGCTAGAATGGAAGGCTTTACCCCCCTACAGGCTATGGATGAAAAGGGGCATTGGTCTTACCTGATACACCTCTTCTCGTAGGGTGGAGCTAACCTCCAAGAATGGGATGACACCGTCCCTTCAGCCAATGAGGACTGAGTCTGACAACTGAATATCCTTCCTTTGCTGCCTCTATTCCCCCTCTTTGACGAAGGACGATGGTCCGACTCGGCGTGCAGCTCCCAAGGTCCAAAGTGCGTGGTGCGCAGATCCCAGACCACGCAAGGTAGATGTAAAACAAGGAAATGTCCCGAATGCCAGACCGGACTAACTATGGGCGGGATTGGAGGTTAGCTCCACCCTAACAGAAGAGGCGTATCAGGTAAGACCAATGCCCCTTCTCCATAGTGGGTGGAGCTAACCTCCAAGAATGGGACATACCAAAGCAGTCTGTCCATTGGGAGGGCTAAGTCTGGCAGGCTTCCTCAGTCTGGGGCACCACGCGTTGGAGAACCCTGCGGCCAAACGCCGCCTCCGCCGACGCAAACATGTCCAGCTTATAGTGGCGGATAAAGGGAGTAGGTGAGGCCCAAGTGGCCGCCCGGCAGACCTCCTCGATGGACGCTTGAGTGGACCAAGCGGCTGTTGTTGCGGCGCTACGTGTTGAGTGTGCCGTCACCCTGGCAGGCCGTGGCAAAGACTGCAGGTCATAAGCCTTGGCGATTACACTATGCAGCCAGCGCCCCACGGTGGATGAGGACACCTTAAGTCCCAAGGAAGTGGGCTGAAAGGAGACGAACAGCGCCTCAGTCCTGTGCAGGGTAGAGGTGCACTTGAGGTAGATCTTAAGCGCCCACCGAACATCAAGCTTGTGCCACTGTCTCTCTAAAGAGTGCGAAGGGTTCGGGCAAAAATTGGGCAGGACAATTTCTTGGGCTCTACGGAAATAAGAGTTTATTTTTGGTACAAACGTGGGGTCCAGGTGGAGGATCACATGGTCCGAATGGAATATACAGAGATCCCCCCTGACAGACAATGCAGCAAGCTCAGATATTCTGCGAGCGGAGGTAATTGCCATGAGGAAGGCCACCTTACAGTTAAGAAGGCGAAGCAAAGTGGTCCTCAAGGGCTCGTAGGGGGCCCCCGTCAACGACAGGAGAACCTTCGAGAGGTCCCAAGTGGGGTAGTGATGGATGACGGGTGGGCACAAATTGACCGCCCCCCTCAGAAACCTGCGCAACAAAGGGTGTTGAGATAGGGAGTCCAGAGACCCACAGGACAGAACCGACGAGAGTGCCACTATCTGGCAGCGAAGAGTGTTGGGGGACAGCCCTTTATCAAGGCCATGCTGCAGGAATTCGAGGATGTTAACGATGGAGAGGTCAACCGGAGAATATCCCACTCGAGAGCACCAGGAACAAAAAATCTTCCAAGTGGCCGAATAAATTCTTTCAGTGGACAGCCTCCTGGAGGCCTGGAGAGTCCGGATTACACAGTCCGGGACTAGTTGACGCCTTAGAGAGCACCGCTCAAGCGCCAGGCGGTCAGTTGGTACCACCGTGGATCCGGGTGCACCACTGACCCCTGGCATAGCGACGACTCTGTCGGCGGAATTCTCTATGGCTGATCGCCAGACAGGGCCTTGACGTCTGCAAACCAGGCCCTCCTGGGCCAGTGAGGGGCAAGGAGCAGGACCTCGGCCCTCTCCTCCAAGACCTGTATTATGACCCTGGGGAGGAGAAGCAGAGTAGGGAATGCATAGAGCAGGCTGGGAGGCCAGTCGCAGCGGAAGGTGTCCACTCCCTCTGCACCCGGGGTATGGTAGCGGGAGAAAAACCTGGGCAGCTTGGTGTTCTTTGGGGTGGCGAAGAGGTCGATGACAGGAAGACCGAAGTGACTCACCAGGGCTTGGAATAGAGTAGGATGGAGACTCCACTCCGCCTGGTCCATGGTAGTGCGGCTGAGCCAATCTGCAGTCACGTTGGCCACTCCGGAGATGTGCTCCACCGAGAGTGACAGAAGGTTGCATTCCACCCACAGCCCCAGGGACCTAGCCTCGTCCATGAGATGGCGGGACATGGTGCCCCCCTGCTGGTTGATGTTGGCCTTTGCAGCGACATTGTCCATCAGCACCAGGATGTGCTGACCCGCCACCAGGTGCTGCAGCTGCTGGAGTGCCAAGTAGACAGCTTGCAATTCCAGAATGTTTATGTTGAGCAGAGCCTCCGCTGGGGACCAAGTGCCCTGAGCCACGGCAGACTGCGCATGGGCCCCCCAGCCATACATGCTGGCATCGGTGGTGATGGTGACCCTGCGGGGTTCCAGGAAGAAGCTGCCCTTCATGATGGCCGGAGAGGTCCACCAACGGAGCGAGCGTCGGACGGCAGATGGAACCAGGACTCTGGAGGCCGAAGTGCTGTGGCCCAACCTCTGAAATGGCAAGAGAAACCATTGCAAGTGCAGGTGAGCCCAAGGGGTGATATGGATGGTGGATATCATTTTGCCCAGGAGCGAGGAAAGCAACTTCAGGGGAACCCTGTGCTGTCCCAGAACTTGACGGGAGAGCTCTATGAGGTCATCCTGCTGCTCCTGGGAGAGGTACACCATGCACTCCAGAGAATCAACAATGGCTCCCAAGTGGGTCAGTCTGGTGGAAGGGGACAGATGACTCTTCTCTAAATTTACCGAAAAACCATTGTGTCGGAGGGTGTCAATGGTTACCTGGACATTATGTGCCGCCTGGTGACAGGACGATGATTGAATGAGAATGTCGTCCAGGTAACATTGGACATGCATGGGGATCGATCTCAAATGAGCGGCAAGAGCCGCCAGCACCTTGGAGAAAACCCTGGGTGCTGAGGAGAGGCCAAATGGGAGGGCCCAATATTCGTAATGGGCACCTGCGTAACAAAAACGTAAGAATTTTTGGTGGCAAGGTCGAATTGGCACGTGCAGGTAGGCCTCGGTGAGATCGATCGAGGCAAGGAGTTCCCCCTTCCGAATGCCGCTTAAAATAGAGTGAAGTGTGTGCATCTTAAACCTCTTATATACAATATACTGATTAAGATGCTTCAAATTGAGAATAGCTCTCCACCCACCCGAGGATTTGGGGACCACAAACAAGATGGAATAAAACCCCTGCCCCTGTTGGTCTGCAGGCACCTGCTGAATGGCTCGAATTTCCAGCAGGTGCTGGACGGCAGCATCCATGAGCACCCGTTTGTCAGGGTTCGGCGACACAGGGCATCGAATGAAAAACCCCGGAGGGGTGGAGAGGAATTCCAGGTACAGCCCAGATGACACGGTCTCCCTGACCCACGCGTCAGAGGTAATATCCTCCCATCGGCTAGCGAAGAGGGCGAGGTGACCCCCAATGGGAGGATTGAGTGAGGGATTACTTGGCACGTCAGAAGGGGCGACCTCCAGCACCTTGAAAGGGCCATTTGAACTGCCTGCCCTTACCATCCCTGTCCTGACCCTGATGTCGTCTGTACCCATACTGGTTCTGAAACCTCCCAAACCTGGGACCCTGGTCTGAGGCTCGAAAGGAGTGCCTGTTGAAGAAGGGACGAAAGGAGCTCTTACGGGAGATGGAAGGGAGAACCTTCCGCTTGTCCCGCGATTCGACCAGTATGGGGTCCAGGCATTCACCAAATAGCTGTTGGCCCTTTAAAGGGGCGGAAGCCAGGCGCCATTTGTGGCGGGCGTCCGCAGACCAACTGCGCAGCCAGTGCATCCTCCTGGCTACAACTGAAGCCCTCATAGCTCTGGCTGCAAAACGGGCCGATTGAAGAGTGGCATTGGAGGTGAACTGGGCAGCGGCCAGCAACTTATTAAGGTCTTGGCTGGCCCGCAAATCAGACACTGGGAGGTGCTCCTGGAGTTGGCAGAGCCATTGCAACAACATGCGGGAAAAGAAGGAGGCCGTGGTGGACACACGGACAGCCCCAGCAGCCACCTGGTGAGCCCTCTGGAGTGCCTGCTCCGTCCTGCGGTCCTCTGGTCTCAAGAGCTCGTCAGATTTGCCTGGCAGGTGATTGGACGAATATAACGCTGACACAGGGGCATCGTCAGGAGGCAACTGGAGATGTGAGGCCAGCTCAGGGGCCATGTTAAAATACCTCTTGTCCAAATGAGAGGGCAAAGGACCCGAGGCGGGAGACTGCCATTGGCGCAGAACGGCTTCAACAAATAGAGGAGGGGTTGGGATCACCTCAGCCTCAGAGGTGGCCTCCTCAAATAAAGGGTCCTTGGAGGAAGAAGATTCTGAGAGCCCCGATGGAGAAGGGCCCAGGTTGGCCGCATTGCACGCCTTGAACAGAAGGGACTTAAATAGCCCTGGATGAAAAAGCCCGGAGGAAGCTGGCGGATCCGAGGCGAGGCCCTCGTCCTCGGAAAGGTCCAGGTCCAGTTCTCCTTCCTCCAGATCCGAACGAGAGCCCGGAGATTGGTCCTGGGAGTAATGATCAGAAGACTGGTCCCTGCAATCCACGCACCCCAAGGCGGAAGCCAAGGGAGTGAGTCCGGCGTATTGGTTGGGTAGAACTGGCTGTCTCTCCCGCTGATGTAGGCCCACCTCAATGCCCTGTTTGATCGCAGCCGCAATCAATGCTTGCACCTGTGGGTCCAGGGCTGCCATGGGTGCCGGGTTAGCCAGGCCTGCAGTCGCCGGATCAAGGGCAGGAGCGGAAGTAGGAACCGAAGTCCCTTGAGCCGCGCAGCGGGATGGAGCCTCCCAAATGTCTTTGTCAGATATTGTCAGATTAGGGTTGTCCAAGGACATAGACTCCGAGGGATGGAGAGAAGCCACTTCTGATTGGGCAACCTCCAGGCCACCCCTGATCTCTGCAGCGGGCCCCTCATGATGGACTTGGGCAGGTGCTTGTTTGGCACGGCCACAGCGGGCGCAGAGCTTGTCTAATTTCTTAGCCCGTCGGTTCTCATCCCTCTGAGCTATTTCAAAGCCTTCGTAGAAGACGAAGCAAGCGGGCGGGAGGACCGTCCCTCATGGGATGATGGTCTGGCTATAGCAGGAGAAGTCTGGGTGACAGGAGGCACCACTAAGAGATGATGGGTTTTGGAATGGGCTTTCTGGTGGGTATTGCCCGCCTCTGCCATTGCAGAAGGAACTGAAGGCCTTGCTGATAAAAAGTGGCCTCCGAAGGCCAACGAGGGCTTAAGATGGCCACCGTATGACAAGGAGCCCACAAAATGGCCACCGCGACTTAGAGAGGCCTCCAAAATGGCCACCGCAATGAAAAGGGGCCACAAAATGGAATGGGTGCAGAAAATGTCCGTGTAGCACCAAGGGGACCGGCTTGGATTAGAAGCCTCAGAACAGCCACCCCAGCAATGTTGAGGCCCGACGCACCAGTCACCAGTGGCAAGCGACAAGCAGGTTTGGGCTCAGGAGCGTGCAAGCTCGGCAGGCAGCAATTAGGCAACTCGCCGATTAGCGGCAGAGGGGCGAGCGCCAGGCGCTCTCTGGGAGGTGACGCAGCGCCAAAAACAGCGGCAAGAAGTAGGGCAGCTCGGTGGCAGGCAATTAATCGGCTTGTGGGGCCAAAACCCCTATGCCGGGGGGTGGGCGACAGCGAAGGAATTGCCACACAAGCAGGGAGTCAATTCGTTGCCCCCCCCCCAAGCGAAAAGAGCGCGAAAGCTCTTCTGGCCGGTGGTCACTCGAGCGCAATTGCTCCTGTGACGGCAGGCAAGGCTCGAAGGAGAAATAGTGGCCAGACCGCTATGCCTGAGAGAGAAAAGAGCTGGTAATAATAGCGGAGCAGAGCTCCTTAAAGCCACAGCACGAGTGAAGGGAATTTACTCGCCTGATGAAAAAGGCCCTTGGCTCAAGGCGAGGCAGACGGCGAAGCTGCTGCCTGCACAGCTCGACCCAGCGACAGAGATGTCTATCAGGCAGCTGGGGAGAACTCACAATGACAGGTGAACTCGATGACAGGTGGAAAGGAATTCCTCTTAAGAATGGGAGCAGAAAGCACGCGTCCTGTTCAGGCTGAGGACTGAGTCAAAGAGGGGGAATAGAGGCAGCAAAGGAAGGATATTCAGTTGTCAGACTGAGTCCTCATTGGCTGAAGGGACGGTGTCATCCCATTCTTGGAGGTTAGCTCCACCCACTATGGAGAATGGACAGCTCTGTTATTCAGGAAAGCAAATTTAAGATGAAATATGCATCATTTAAATGTTTCTCACTGTTATCTCAGATGCCCCCTTTTCTTCAGCACTTTCCACAGCATATAAAAATACCAAGGTCCACAGTATTCTCCATGGTATATCAAGAAGGCAACTCTTTCTGACCCAGGACTATTTTGTGATAACTACTTATGAATGCAATAGTTGACAAACCAAAAAGCTTGATTTGATTTGTAAGTGATCCTGATTTTTTTCTTCTACTATTCAGAGAATTTATGTGATGGGAAAGGGCATCGGGTGGTTAATATTTAAAAATGGAATTCTTCAATTTGGAGAAGTATTCTAGGTATTCTATACTTTGAGAAAGCAGGAGGAGATCTTCAAAAATAGCAGATGGACTTTTCCGCCTTATTTTTAGATAGATCAGTCCATCTATTAGGAAGATTGTGAAAAAGAAGATCAAACAGCTCACAGAAACCCTCCATTTATGTATTCACTGATAAATGAAGACTTGAGTATAATTTAATTTCCAAGATGATCTAACCTAACCTTTCCCCCCTGCATTACACCTATTAATGACATTAGGCATGAACTTAGTTTGCTTGGCCATATTTACCATGCTGGAAACAATGTGCTTTCAGGCCTCTAAAGTCTACATATCATCAGGTCCAAAGAAAAATTATTATATAGCAATAATACTTGGAAGACAAAAAGGTGATTTGGGGTATGCAGGGGCACTCCCATGCTGTTTGATTTAAGGAGATGCTGATGGGTATGATGTATGTTTGGAAATCCTCTTTCTCTTTTCTAGCTCAGATCCATGCTCAGTTCTAGTCTTAAGAAACCCATTCTCTCCTAATAATAATAGTACTAGAAGAGACATTGCAAGTGCAATACAATGAACAATGAATCAAGATCACACAAAGTGTTAATACCTCTTTATAATGCCTTGGTAAGACCACACTTGGAATATTGCATCCGGTTTTGGTCGATATAATAATATAATATAATATAATATAATATAATATAATATAATATAATATAATATAATATAATATAATATAATATAATA
>QLTV01004086.1:2058753-2071481 GCA_003457575.1 Thermophis baileyi
ATATAATATAATATAATATAATATAATATAAAAAAGATGTCAGACTCTAGAAAGAGTACAGAGAAGAGCAACAAAGATGATTAGGGGACTAGAAGCTAAAACATACGAAGAACAGTTGCAGGAATTGGGTATGTCTAGTTTAATGAAAAGAAAGACTAGGGGTGACATGATAGCAGAGTTCCAATATTTAAGGGGCTACCACAAAGAAGAGGGGGTCAACCTGTTTTCCAAAGCATTTGAAGGCAGGACAGGAAGCAATTGGTGGAAACTAATCAAGGAAAGAAGCAACTTAGAACTAAGGAGAAATTTACTGATAGTTAGAACAAAAGGTACTTTGTGCCAAAGAGAGGGAGTGATATACGATTCCTACATCTACACAATTTGCTATAGCCTTTTCTGAGATTCCCAACTATACATAGCCTGAGTTTCTGGGTGTCTGGATTTGACTATTTCACCTGGGAGTAGTTATGCTACCATCACCTCTCCTTAAGAGGAGAGTTGCCCCCTTACTGGAAGTAGGATAGGGCCAAAGAACCAAATTTTCCTTTTCTGTGAGTAATAAATAAATGGAGACACTTTTCCCATTGTGTTAGAAGGCCAGGCAGTTTGGAGCTGCATTATGCTAATACAGACCTAACACTGGGAAACAAAAACTAAAAGATATTCTTTTTCATTTAGATAAAAACTAGCAAAGACTTCCAGAAACAGCCTTAGCTATACCAAGCTGCATAAATTATTAACCTGTAAATAGACAGAGTAAACAAAGTCTATGTAACACAGGACTCAAACTGAACCCAAGCAGCATTGACAAGATCTTGAAGATGTTTGCCTATATTTTCTCTAGCAACTTTATCTTACTGGTTCCAGTTTTGCCAAACCCAATCAGGAAGGGAAAAAGAGCTTCTACAGTAATTTGATGCTTGCAGGACCTTCCTGTCCACCTGAGAAACAGGTAACCACCTGAAGCCCCCCCCTTGCTACTCATGAGTTAGTGATAGGAGGTTAGAGCTCCATCTCTCTCCCCTACAATAAATACACATGCACACATATAAAAGCACCACAGAATAACAATTTCACAACATGCAAATGGTTATTAATCAGGGAAATACACACATTTCAGAAAAGAAATCTAAATTGGGCATTCTCCCAGCTACACTTAAATCTCAGGTGAAGCACACATACTCATGCTCCCAAACCCATGGTGACACCCAGCTCACACAGGCAGATATTCTGTATAGTTTCTCAACCTGGGCCGCTTGAAGATGTGTGGACTTCAATTCCCAGAATTCCCCAGTCTGCCATGCTGGTCACTCAGAAAATTCTGGGTGGAGTTGAAGTTCACACATCTTCAAGCGGCCCAAGTTGAGAAACATTGCTATCCAGTATATAGACAGATAAACTCTTTCACTTCAGTTTATCTCATCCTACCCAAGTTATTTTTTGTTTTTTTCTGAGAGTTATGCATTCTTTAAAAAGCTCCTTGTGACTTCATGGACATGTGGTTTGCATTCTACTGGGAGCTCCATGATTACTTGATGCTTTCCTATTCAAGTATTAAGTGCTTTTTTTCTTCTTCTTCCAAATCAGTCAAGATCAGTTAGAAGCTGCCACCTGCTGAGCCTGTCGCTTCTTGTAATTCTTACTTCAAAGAATGTCTCTGCAGTCTCCATGAGCCTCCCCGTTAAAATGTCTTTAATATATGGTGAAAAAAATCAACAACCAAGTTAGAAAAGTAGTAAACAATAAGCCACTTGAAAGTAAAAAGCAAATGTGATAAAATCTTTATTTCCCTTATTTAGTCACAGGGCACTTTCAGCAAGCAGCATGTATTAGAAGGCCTTATGATGCAGTACTCTATAAAGCTAAGTATCAACCTTTCTCCCCAGGAATTTCCTCTCAGAAGAAACATACAGTTTTAGACTTAAATGTCTCAATGCAAGTTTGCTACTAACATCATGAGGTTCACAGCCACAGTTCTGCAGCCAGTGGAGTCTATTTTCCATTAGATGAAATTTTCACAGTGCCCTCTGGCTTCTAACCCGACTCCACTGTCAGTTTAACCATTTCCTAGTAAATCAGAACACATGCATCAATTGCAATTGGCTTCGAAATCTGCTGATATTTGGCCATGATTTATTATTCACTCTCCTTCCTACATTATTTCAGGAATATGTCATGGGTCGCAGCCATTCCGAACGTTGTTTAAATGCAGTTGTGGCACCAAAATGTCATTTGCGCATCTGTTCAATTTTTTTCTAGCCAGCTTTGCTTTTATGTTGCCATGGCAATGGCGCCACTGCATTTGGAGGCACATATTTACATCGCGTACAACCACTTTTCTCCCATTCCTATACAGTCGACTCTCAGAAGAGTTTGTTTTCACTGGACACAAAACAAATGATAGACCCAAGGTTTGTGGGAACAGAGCTGCTAGCACTTCTTGTATTTTAGTGAGATAAATTGTTGTGCTGTCCACTTTTTCTTTTTTCCTTTTCTTTTAACTCATTAGGCAGATTTTACTGGGCCTTCTAACAAAGGTGAGCAAAAGAAGATACCTTTCTAGAAGCCTACTCATTAGCCCCGAAGTCGTCTTTTTACAGACACATATATGATAAACAAAGGTCCATAAAACATTGTGCTCATGGCCAGATTTCCCTACTGGAAATTAAATTGGAAAAAGATATTTGGCTGTTCTCGACCCGCCTGAAGCCCTTTGACGCAAGTGAGGGCAGAGCCAGAATTTCGGTTTTCAGGCTTGCCCTTAGTTCATCTCCATCTCATTTTTTCAGCAGCAGAGCCTGTGCTGTGGTGTGGTGTGGTTTTGAAATTCCTGATAGGGTTTGTAGCAGCCGTGATAATTCTGCGAACTCCAGTTGCAAAGCTCTCCTGCAGCTGGCTGGCCAATTTTTCCTACTTTTATTTTCATCTAGGAAAAAGGATTATAAGGTCTGTCCCACAACGACGACTCCCATGCTGCTGGAGATTTCAGTGCTATCCTGTTTTTTTTGAAGCCCAACTTCCTTCTCATCCCAGCCTAGCCTTAATCCCAATCCTAATACAGGTAGTCCTCAATTGAGCCAACTTTCTGTTCTTAAGTGAGATAGTTAAGGGAGTTTTGCCCCATTTTATGACCTTCCTTATCAAAGTTGTTAAGTGAATCACTGCAGTTGTTGTTAGCAACATGGTTGTTAAGTGAATCTGGCTTCCCCATTGACTTTGTTTGTCAAAAGGTCGCAAAAGGCATGAATCCAGGATACTGCAATGGTCATAAATATGAGTCAACTGCTTAGCATCTAAATTTTGATCACGTGATGCTGCAAAAGTGTGAAAAATGGTCATAAGTCATTTTTTTCAGTGCCGTTGTAACTTCGAACAGTCATTAAACGAATTCTAATTCAAAGACTACCTATATATCCCTAGCTCCCAAATGGACCTATAATACTGTTACTTTTATCAGCCCCGATTTTAACTAAGGCTGCCATAGATTATTTGGGGGTGGGTGGGGGTGTCATATATTTTGAGAAGAGGTATAGCATCATCCCTATGCCATGTTTTGTGCAACAGTGTTCATCATCTCTTGGAAGCAGGAAGCATCTGAGCTCAGCTCTGGATTCCTCTCATACTCTATTAAGAATCCTAATTTCTATTGTAGAAAAGAGGGCACCATTCAGGTTCTAGATGTGTCATCTTTTCATTGTATAAACTCAGTGCAACAACTAAGATGCAAATGCTACACAGATTTTCTTCTCTAATTTTGGTTAATAAATGAAAAGCAGCATCTGATGGATGCAGTTATTCCAAGTTAACCAATAGCAAATTTTACTAAACAAAAGACAACTCAGTACCACTCAATCCAATTTCACTTCATCGCCCCGCACAATCTGGGTGGCATTCAATGCATCCCAGATGTTTAAAAAAATGTTAAACATTGCAGTGGCTTTAATTCAACTTTTAGGAATAAGATACAGTAGATGTCAATACACTTTTCTTAAAAGGTGATCTGTTCATTTTCCATCTGGCTTAGGGATAGAAATGGCTTTAGAATCATTGTGGAAAACAGTTAACATTGAGAAAGAAAGGGAGAGTAAGATTAATTTTTAATTATATGCATGATGCATGCACATTCAACTAAAACAACATTAAAACTAAAACAACCCTATCCATTGTGCTATTAAGTAACACTTCACTATGGATCATTGTTCTGCAGAATATCTGTCTCTCTGTGCCATCTTACCTCAATAAAAAACAGAGCATACATAATCCTCCATTTAATAGATCAGGGTTGTATTGGGAACCCTGACTTGGTTATTTCAGTAGATGTCTTGCCTTGATATAAATCCTCCTCCATCTGCTCAGCTCTTTAATTACAAGATAATTCACAATCGCATCATAAAGACATAAAGCACAAAGATTAAGATGACTCTGTTAGTTATTGCAGACTGTGAAGCATCTGCTCTCTCCTTCTTAGAGCACAGGTGGGAATCCTGTATGTCTGTGTGCTTGAGTGTGTGCGTGCATGTTCTGTATGTTCTGTGTGTATATGCAGGATTCCTTTTTCAAAATACATCCCAGTTTTAGCCAACAGTCTTGGGATTTCCTGCCTGTCTTCCATCTAAGTATCAACCAAGCTCATCTCTTTTATTTCCCAGTAATTTTATTTAGAATTATAAATAAAGAGAATGAAAGTCAAAACAAACTACAAAAATGCAAAAAGAAAAAGAAAGAAAGAAAAAGAAAGAAAGAAAGAAAGAAAGAAAGAAAGAAAGAAAGAAAGAGAAAGAAAGTTGTAAAAGGTTATTGAGAAGGTGGTTGTGCAGAAGCTCCAGAGGTTTCTGAATGAAACAGATTATCTAGACCAGGGCTGTCAAACTCCAGGCCCATGGGCCGGATGCATCACATGCTGGCCATGCTCACACCCAGTTTAGCGAAAAAAGTCCCGATACGTCACGTGACATATCAGACAGAAATGGCATTGATCACGCTTTTTGATGATCTCTGGCGGGAACGGGATGGGGGTAGTGTATCCATCCTTGCTCTACTTGACCTCTTGGCAGCTTTCAATACCATCGACCATGGTATCCTTCTGGAGCAGCTTCAGGGGTTGGGAGTGGGGGGCTCTGTGCTATCCTGGTTCATTTCCTTCCTCTGTGGCCGCTCTCAGTCAGTGTTAATAGGATGCAAGAGATCCAGCCCTCACCCACTGCTTTGTGGGGTCCCGCAGGGCTTGGTACTCTCTCCGATCCTATTCAACATCTACATGAAGCCATTGGGTGAGATCATCCATCACCATGGACTGAGATATCATCAATATGATGATGAAACCCAGCTGTATATCTCAGCCCGTGGTGAGTTAAGTGATGCCATGACCTCCTCTCGCAGTGCCTAGAGGCTGTTAGGGGCTGGATGGGGAGCAACAGGTTGAAATTGAATCCTGGCAAAGTGGCTCTGGGTTTGGGGTTCTTTGGTCCATGGAGAATTGCCACCTTTGGTCTTGGATGGGGTGGCACTGCCCCAAACAGACCCTGTGTGTAATCTGGGGATTCTCCTGGACTTGCGACTCCTGCTTTTCGAGCAGGTGGCAGTCGTGGCCAGGAGGGCCTTTGCACAGCTGTGGGCTGTGCGCCAGTTATGGCCTTTCCTGGACCAACAATCCCTACTCACAGTCACTCATGCCCTAATCACCTCCCGTCTTGACTATTGCAACATGCTCTACATGGGGCTGCCCCTGAAAAGCATTTGGAAGCTCCAGTTGCTGCAAAATGCAGCGGCCCACATGGTTTTGTGCAGACCTTGTTGTGCATATGTATCATCTCTCCTGTGGAAGCTGCATTGGTTGCCAATTTGCTTCTGGGTACAATTCAAGGTGCTGGTTGTCACCTTTAAAGCCCTTCATGGTTATCTGAGGGATCTTCTCTTGTCAGTTACATCTACCTGACCCACTAGAGCAGGGAGGCACGGAATGTTGCAGGTCCTGTCCTCTAAGGAGATACATCTGGTGGGACCCAGAAGAAGGCCTACTCCGTGGTGGCTCTCTCTCTCTCTGGAACATTATCCCTCCGGAGATTAGACTGGCCCTCACTCTAACACTCTTTCAGAAGGCCCTGAAGATGTGGTTCTGCCAGTGGGCCCGGGAAACCCAGAGCAGGATGGAGCCCATTAAATGGCTGGTATGAGTAGACTACAAAAACTGCTTTATTTATGGTCAGCTAATGAGTGGAGTAGCTAAGAGTCAGGATGACATCAAGGTCACACATGCAAAGCAGCCTTTATGAACATTAAGCTATACCAAGCCTTATATATTAATCATTTTTTTATTTTTAAATTATTTTTGCATACCGGAGAGATTATAATCCATTGGACTGATAAGGTTTTATTGTAGTCATCTTGTGAGCTTCTACCTCCTTAAAATGATGGTATAAAGTTGATTTTAAAAGATATATATATATATATATATATATTTATACCATCATTTTAAGGAGGTAGAAGCTCACAAGATGACTACAATAAAACCTTATCAGTCCAATGGATTATAATCTCTCCGGTATGCAAAAATAATTTAAAAATAAAAAAATGATTAATATATAAGGCTTGGTATAGCCTAATGTTCATAAAGGCTGCTTTGCATGTGTGACCTTGATGTCATCCTGACTCTTAGCTACTCCACTCATTAGCTGACCATAAATATAGCAGTTTTTGTAGTCTACTCATGATGAGCAGCTGCACAGAGTCATATGAATGACCTCATCTCTCTCTCTTTTACTCAGGAGAGATCATGCTGGCTTGGATCCAGCATCCAGTGACAATTTCCTTCTCAAAATCTGTCTTCCTAGCCAGCAAAAGCCAGCAAGGCATCAGCTCACCATGGCACTTTACAAGAACGTGACCCAACTCTTGAGATCACCTATGGCTGGTTAGATGCTCTACCTATTATAATGTCAGTCATAAGAGAAATCAAATTTCTATGAGAAATCCGTTGAAACATCCCCAGGATTAAAAGCTACAGTTTACTACCTTGAACAGCTGGAAGGCCGCAGGCAAAAGCACAGGAAAGAAACCAATTTTTCAGCTCCATCCATCCATCCATCCATCCATCCATCATTCTTCTTTTAAGGGTTGGATAAAAAAGCCTCTGGAAGGCAAATTAGTCCCATTTCTAATTTAAAAATCAGTTAGGTACCCAACCTCATGCCTCAAAATGCCTGAATTTCAACAACATAATTTTGGGCAATCTGGATGAATTTGTGTGGGTCTGAATGTAGAAATAGAAACAGTGTGTCTCCTAGTGATTTTCTACTCCCATTTCTACTCCTTTGTAAAGAAAAAAAAATCTCCCATCCAAAAGTTGAAGAGTTAACTGCTGAATTCTATGCATCACCCACATGTTATTGACATCAGAATTAAGGCCACCGATTAAGTAAAGAATTTCCAAGTAAAGATATCCAACTAACTCTATGAAACCCTCTGAAAGCATCTACTCGCATTTAAAAAAGTGTTTTTGACATTTTAATAATTGTCTACATTTTGATTGTCTTAAAACCGTGAATGTGTTTGAGTTTGACTTTAAAAATACATTCATATGTTTAAGGAAGTCCAGTGACTAGGAAGGGAAGATTTAACATTGTCTGACAGTGAGTCAGGATAATGAAAACATTCACAGCACTTATCTATAAACTGAGTCAAAATTACCATTTCTTAATGGGCTCCACATTATTCTTCTCCATTCCCTATTTGGATAAGAAATGTTTCATATCTTGATGTTGACTTTAAAGCTTACTGTACTTACATTTGGACATGAATTTTATTCTCCACAATCTGATAAATATTCATTGATATTGGATTCATTGATCTTGTAAAATTAAACTTCGCCCATAAGTGTTTGCTTTGACATGACAACATTGAAGAAAGTCAAAGTGTAACTTTATATTTTCATTTTACTCTCCTCTCTCTTCCTCCCCCCCCTCTCTCTCTCTCTCTCTCTCTCACACACACACACACACACACACACACACACACCCCCCCACCCCCCCCACACACACACACACACACACACACACACACACCAGAGAATGCTGAAACTATATTTCTCTACTATTCCTAGTAGATCTTTGAGTATATAGCCCTGGTGTATATAGCAAAGAAGTCTAAGAACAACATCCAAAAATTATGTTAGTCACAATTTAATCCAAAAGAAACGTGTGACTATATAAATTTGGTAAATACTGTAAACAAAATGAACAGTATTTTTTCAATACTTCTGAAATATTGAAGATGTACACTCATATTTTCAGTCTGTGCCATGAAGTGGAACCATTTTCTTCTAGTCTGTGCTGGAACTGCTCCCAGCAGATATACAGTATGGAAATATGAGTCCAGTTTTAATGCAATGCCAACAATTTGCTATGCAGTTCAGTTGATAGCGTGATGGACATAACATGATCCTTGACAGGCTGGGAATATTTTCAGCTTAAAAATAGCGGTGTTGTGAAAATATAAGTTTGGAAGGATGATGGCTGTTAACTGACATGAAAACAAAATAAGCAATAGAGTAGTAAGGCAGGGTTCTTTTGTAGATCATTGTATATAAGTGTTCAATGAAGCAGAGCACGTCTGAAAAAAAGTTTTTTTGGTCCCCAAACATTTTTTTTAAAATGAAAATTTATTTCCTAGCCTTTAAATTGGTTCCACAATTTTCTGGTTATTCTAACAATGTTTATATCAAGAAACAAATGTAGTTATTTTCCTTCTCTCCAGAGTTTCAAGCTCAGTCACAAGCTTTGCCTCATAAACTACAGTGGTACCTTGGTACTCATTGTTAATTGGTTCCTGGAGGTGTGATGAGCACCAAAAATAATAAGTACCAAACACATTTTCCCCATAAGGAATAACATAGTGAGTCACACGGCAGCTGACACCAAAAGTTCTAGCTTGTGCACTGAGTATCAAACAAACGACAAGTACGGGACAAAATTTTCATGTCCAAATGCGTTGAGTACCAAATGCGGTGAGTTTCAAAGCAGTTGAGTACCACAAGGTACCACTGTATAATAGATATCACTCTCTTATCACTTTGGGTTAGTCTAAAATAATGAAATATTCCTATGGTGTCTAGATCATTTTTTTTGCCAGTGCCTAAGCTGCCATATAATGTGAGGTTATATCTTACAGGTAGTCCTTATTTAGCAACCACAACTGAGACTAAGAATTTGGACATTAAGTGAAGTGGTCGCTACATTGAAACCATGACTGCGCTTATGATCTTACTTCAGCTTTCCTTCATAGACCTGTGAAAGTCATAAGTGCAAGGACTGTTTGCAAAGTTACTGGTCCATCACCAACACCAGTCGCTAAACAAGTCAGTTGCTAAATGAGGACTACCCATATAATAAAAACATTCCATCAGAAGAGATCTCCTGTCTAGCCATACTTGTTCATGTATTTTGTTTATGAGAAGTGAGCTTTTAAAGTCAGCCCAATTCTTTGAACCTTGCCCCTCATAAGCTTGGTTCAAACATAATACAGCTCAATTGCTGTATCCTATTCTGATGAGGGACGCGGTGGCTCAGTGGCTAAAACGCTGAGCTTGTCGATCAGAAGGTTGGCAGTTCAGCGGTTCAAATCCCTAGCGCCGCATAACAGAGTGAGCTCCCATTAGTTGTCCCAGCTTCTGCCAACCTAGCAGTTCGAAAGCACGTAAAAAATGGAAGTAGAAAAATAGGGACCACTTTGGTGGGAAGATAACAGCGCTCCATGCGCCTTCGGCGTTTAGTCATGCCAGCCACATGACCACGGAGACATCTTCGGACAGCGCTGTCTCCTCAGCTTAGAAACGGAGATGAGCACTGCCCCTAGAGCTGGAAACGACTAGCACGCATGTGCAGGAGAACCTTTACCTTTACCTTACTCTGATGATTAGAAATACTCAGTGAGTTTGCACACTGTTCTATCTACTTGAATTCCAATTTTTCTCCCTGTTCATAAGGAACTTATTTGAGGAGAAATCTGGACCTGCAAACCTATCTTTTATCTCAAGCCACTTTCTGAAATCAGATGCACAGCAGTTGCAGCTAGCTGGGCAGGCAAACCTTACTATTAGGCACAACGAGAGAGGCGAGAGAGTCAAATGGAAAATGTTGCAAGATAGTAGCTAAACTATATGCCTAAACTGCCATATAATATGAGGTTATATATTACAGGTAGTCCCTATTTAGCAACCACAATTGAGACTAAGAATTGGGTCATTATGTGAAGTGGTTGCTACATGAAAGAGCTTTATGTCCCTTAGCCTGCTTTGCTTAATGCACAAGAGAGAACATTTTCCCTGTGCTAATGTGGAAGAAATTATCTATTACCAGGGGTGGGTTCCTCCCAGTTTGGACCGGTTCTCCCGAACCAGTAGCGGCCTGCTGGTGATGTCACGATGATGTCACCGAACCGGATCGGTCAGTGCTGCTCCGTGGGGGCTGCCATCTTTTTTTTTGAATTTTTTTGAATTTTTTTGAATATTTTTTTTTGATTTTTTTTTTCTTCTGAGCATGCGCAGAAGCCAACTTCCGGCACTCTGCATGCAGTCGCCATCTTTTTTTCGGGTTTGTTTTGGTTTTTTTTTTTTTTTTTTAAATTTTTTGTTACTGCGCATGCATGCGCGCGCCCATGCGGCACGCCCACGTGACGCGGGAGGGAGCAAACCGGCAGCGAGGTAAGTTGGAACCCACCCCTGTCTATTACCTATTGAATTAGTATTTGTACAAAGAATAGCAAAAGTCACTCTTGGACTCAGGCAGCAAAGTGTCTTGACTTAGTACCTTTGTTAACTTTTTTTTAAAAAAATGGTAGAAAGGATTAAAAATGAGATTTTAGAAGCAATGGACAAGTCAGAAACACTCTTAATGGCCAAATCCTGCCTGCGACATCTAAAGCACACAGCTGTATTTCTACAAGAAATTCTAGCTTTCCTCTTACAGAACTTTTCCACATTCATTATTTCAGCTGAAACATGACTTTGTGAGAAGGGAAGGACATAGTTTTGCATATGACATAAAAAACTCGGCTACCAATAAGCAGAAATGTATGTGCTTCAGTGAAGCATAGTAGTTTATTTATGCTGGCTATTGGCTGCCAACATGGAAAATCTTCAAATTGGGTCTGTCGTGTGGAAGCAGAGAGAAGTATTGTGGAGCACAGGATTAAGAATCAAAAGCATTTGATGCCCTTTTATATTTCATATACAATAATTCATATTGTAGCTTGACAGATAATTAAAAAATTAAATCCAATTCTTTCTTAATACTAAAATAAGCCAACATTAACAAAATTAAATGTAATTAATTGGGGGGGGAAAGCATATGCAAATCCTATAGATAATCAAACATGAATTTCAAATCCGTTAGTGGTAGAAAGAGAATGTTATCAGAGCAGTAATGTTAGGAAAGAAAGCTATTTTCATAGTGCATTATATATCTCAGTTTCTTCATCATCTAATGCAGTCATTAAATCCTGCTTTTCAGGACGTCAGAGATTACCTAACAGTTTATCGTGCATTACTATATCTGAGAAGCAGAAATAGCCGTGGAATTATGGCTGTTACTCTAAAGTGTTGAGTTATTTCTGGATTTAACAATACAAGAGAAGGATTTTTTTTTCTTCATATTTTAGAAATGAGGCAATCCTCACAGAGTTCTAAATTGTTGCAGCAATATGAAATGGATTAGACATCAAAATCCACTTGTTTTGCCAAACCCAAAGATGAGTTTGAAATCTGCTGCATAATATAATTGTTATCCTGAATACATCACACAGCTTTTAAAAAGGGTTTTAATTTCTTTTTTTAGAATTTCTCTTACAGAGCCCACAGTATTCCTGCAGAGGATGAATCATAACTGGAAAAAAAAATCCTCTTTGGAAAACAGCAACATGACCAAGCTCTGATGACTGTATTTCTAATTGCTGTTATTTGAAGCTTATACATTTTTCCTCTGAAGTAAGCAAGCAAAGGTCTCCAATTGTTTTAGACAAAACCCTCTGAAAAATAGTCATTTTAGACAATAATCTAGATTGCCCAAACAATAAACACAATTCTGTGAGTCTCCATGCTTTAATGGTGCATACATTTTAGAGTGTCAACATATCAAATATACATACACACACACACACATGCATGATAAAGTGCTAAATAGAAACGTCCCAAAGGTGCTTTTTTCAGGAGGAAACAGGACTTTCTTGTTTTTTTCTTTTGAAGATGTTTCGCTTCTCATCCAAGATGCTTCTTCAGCTCTGACTGGATGGTGGGGAATGGAAGGATTTATATTTCTTGCAGACAGCTGGTCATTTGCATTCTTTTAGAGAGTCATTGAGGCCACTTGGAGGTTAATCTGTGTCCTCTGGGTCACCTGAGTAGTGCAAATGGGTGTGGAGCCTTCTTGGCTGCAGGATGTTTTCTGCCCTGTGTCCCTTCACTGTTGAAGACAGACGCAGGCTGTTGGGGATGAGTTGTCTGCATCTCAAGCGCAAATGGTTCCTGTAGGCTGCAATTTTTCTGAAAATCCGTTCATACTCCCGCACCATTTGAAGGGTGTTCATCCCAAAGTGCATAGCTATGGAGATTCTCAGTCATCCAGGGCATGTTTGTCCCAAAGGTGCTTCGGCATATTCCTTCGGCAAGCAGTATAAATCCTTCCATTCCCCACCATCCAGTCAGAACTGAAGAACCTTCTTGGATGAGAAGCGAAATG
>QLTV01004086.1:2074100-2092029 GCA_003457575.1 Thermophis baileyi
CTTTTTCCTATGTTTTTTTGTGTCTTATATTTATTTTTACTAATATAAGAGTGCTTTTAAGTCATAGAACTCAAACAATTTAGACTAACAAAAATCCCCTTTTACTGAATGAATTATGAATTTAGCTTTTTTTTTTTAAAAAAAAGTGGCCCGTTTCCATGGTTGCATTTCAAATCAACATCTTCCACAAGTGCCTCACTTGAAAGGAGATACAATGCTAATTTTCTGTCCCTTACTATTAGCAGAGAATGATGTATGCATCTGGCATCGCTTCCTACAGAATAACTATTAAATGTTTATTTCAGCAACTCTCTGCATTCTGACCATGAGGCTACTGAACATGGATAGCTATAGAAGTTGGGACATCTGCAAGGGGGAGTCAAACAGCGTCAAAGGGCCCTGTCTTTTTGGTATATGCATGTGATGCCTATTCAAAAAGGGTGGGGCTTTAGTTTCTCAATTTCTGCTTTGATGCTACAAATCCTTTATCACAGTTTTTAAGGTCAGTTCCCCAACTATTTCACCTGAATTCATGGATTTTGTTTAAGCAGCAGGAAGAGACTCTAGCTGTAGTCCTGCATGCCTTTGCACAACTTTAATCTGGGACACCAGTTGCAGTCCTTTTTGAGGTAGCAGGTCTCATTGAGAGTTACTCATGCACCCATCACCACCCCAAGGTTCGATATATGCAATATGTGAAAGATGATCTAGAACAAGGGTCCCCAACCCCCCGGCCGTCGCTCATACTGGGACACAGCCCATTCAGAACTGGGCCGCATAAGTGGTGGGCAAACGCATGAGCTCGCACAGCTCCACTTGCATGAGCGACATGTGTCCTTCACTTATGCAAATGGAGATATGTGTCCAAGCGCACGCACCTGCTACTTCACGGAACTATTCCTTCTCCTCCCCCACTCCCACCGCTGGGCTGCAAAGCAAGAAAGGTTGAAGACCACTGATCTAAAATATGGGTCCAAACTTTTGGCTTGTCTGGGCTGCAATGAGTGAAGAGGAATTGTCCAGAGAAAACGTACATATTCATTGTTTCCTACAGGGCCATCTTTTTTATATATACATTCTTCCTGACTTGAGCAAGAAGCTCAGAAGGGAATGCTATGGCTTCTTTACCCTTGCAGGCAGAGGGAAATCTGCAAGCAGACTTTTTAATGGTAATCCCATGTCTTTGGAAGAATTTGCCAACTAATATTTGGATGGCTGTAGTCAGTAAGCAAATATAACAACAGTTCTGTTTATAAATCCATTCAAAAGTGTACAATAATGAAATTGATAGGAAACTGACAAGGCGGCTTTTCGGATATGTCAAATTGTTATTATTCCATTGTCCTCGCTAATAAATAATTTGTTCCTGACATTCTTTTGTTATTTCATGACAGTGCACTTTCATTTAAATGCCTTACTAAAATCAATTTGAACTGAATTTTTCCAACTATACACACAAGACTTATTGGAATATGTGAGCACTCAGTAAATATGTACAACCTTTAAACTAATATTTTGGTTCCTGCTGATCAGATAGGGTTCCCTTCCTTCCTTCCTTCCTTCCTTCCTTCCTTCCTTCCTTCCTTCCTTCCTTCCTTCCTTCCTTCCTTCCTTCCTTCCTTCCTTCCTTCCTTCCTTCCTTCTTTCCTCCCTCCTTCCCTTCCCTTCCTTTCCCTTCCTCCCTTCCTTCCAATTATCACTTTGGACTTAGGACAGTGTAATATACAAAACAAAAATACCTATACACAAAACCCAATTATTAAGTATGGTTAATGCATGTACCTCTGAGGAAAAAGAGAAATCTATAATATAAGGGCTGCCACACCAAGTGCCGCACCTCAGGAAGTGGTGGACTTTCCTTCACTGGAAGGGATGGCATGGGGGTTTAAACACAGGTTGGGTAGTTATTTGTTAGAGATACTTGTTAGAGATATTTGTTGGAGTTGTGGATTTCTACCCTGGTCAGAAACTTGGAGTAGTTACTCTCAAAAGTCCATTCCAAATCTTATATTCTATAATACATTTTTTTTTAAAAAAAGTATTCTTAAATTAATTTACTGGACCAAATTCTGTTCCATTTAGTAAAGTTTTTAATTTAACGTGCATCCTTTTAAACAATAGTAACATTTATGAAATAATACAACAAACAATTCAAAAAACTTCCCATCTGCACTGTTCCATATAATTACTTCCTAATGGATTTGAAGAAAGAAAAATCTCCAACTATTCAATACAAACTGTACAATACAAATGCCTGTTTGATTCTAGACCTTATTAGCTTATAATAAAGCTTTAGACAAACTAGAATTTTTTAGAATTTTTCATCAATCGTTCTATGGTTGAAAAAACTCTATAGTGAAAGTAAGAACATTTGTCAACAGTTTGACTTGTCCAAGGTAAGTTTCTTTGGACAGAGCACAGAGTCTAGAGTGGTCGATTTTACCGAGCAAGGTCTGACTCCTTCCCAGAACTGCTATTCCTGCAAAGGTCCCTAAAAGGTCTCTGCTGGAATCTGTGGCTGACAAGTCGTATCTTGCCCTGAGCATTTTTCTTCACACTATAACTGTTGAATGAAACAACACTTATTAGCAGAAAAACAGTGCAGCAAGCTCCGTAGCAGAGCACCTCAAATTGGATCTATTGGGTTGAACTGCTATGAAAGGCAGGATTTAGGATATCATATGTCAAACTGGCGGCCTGCAGGCTGGATGCATCATGCACAGGCCACGCCCACCCCAGCTCCACAAAGGCAAAAAAAAGTCACGATACATCACGCTATGTCACGTGACGTGATCGAGTTTGACACCCGTGATATAGAGCAAAGATTGTCACTAAAACAACAGCTACAGTATCTTTATGGAACATCACTCTTTACAATTTGAAAACATTGGCCTCTTTCTTTCTTCTGGAAGTTAAACTGTGGACCAAGAGGTTAAAAGGAAGAAAAGAAAATATGTCATTTGGTTTTGCTACAGAAGGGAATAATTAAGGAAAAGTATTTGGGTTTTCTAGTTTTCATTCATGTGCAGTTCCTTATGCATATGAGGGGATTGACTACCAATCTTAAGTAGCATCTCCTCTGAAATTCCATTTTGGGTATACTGGCAGGATAAACACATAAAGTTATGCTACTGACAAACATTGGTCACAAATATAGAGAACTATAGATAACTGTATATTTCCATGAAACACACACACACACACAAATCTACAATTGAGTGTCTGCTTCGCTAGATGATCTTTACTTTAAAAAATCCTAGAATAGTATTATCAACCTGTTTTATTACTGCTAAGAGCTAAAAGCCTTCAATTTTGTGTCCATGCTGTCCATGCTAGAACCTTACACACATTCACACATCCAAGGCTCCTATAACATCTTCAAATGTGCCACTTCAAATTCCCAATGAACCACTTCAAATTCCATGTTTGACAGAATGGGCTTCACTGTTTTCTCATATTAAACTATTCCTTTAAATGCAAAGGCATGTTCTGTTTCTAGCAAACAAGCCAAAGAAAAGACTAATTTATGTTGAGATCACCACCAAAATAATTTTGGTTACCGTGCTATGTCTATCATGGGAGCTATTAGCATCTTAATTTGATTTGTGCCATGATTAAATTCCAGCTTCCAAAATTTACATGAGCAATTGAAACTTTATTATCACCAAGGCTGCCTTATTGTTCTGCTGCCAAATGGTTTGGAGTTACATACTTGTCCTTATTTCTATATCCCTAGAGTGTCTTTTTTTTCCTGAGTCAGAACGCTTAACTTTATGAGAATATTTAGCAATTGTATATAATCATAAAATCTCGCTTGCACCACCGGACTGAGTTGCCATAATAGCAAGAAAGGTTTGAAAACACTTGATTGCATGCTTCTCACTTGAGGCCCTTTAAAGGATCTTCCAAACCCTTATTTAAAATAATGTACATAGTCTTGTCTGAGATGAATATACTCAAAAGATCTGGTCCTTCTTAGCTCCTATAATTGAAAACAGGCAGACTCTTTTTTGTGGTCTTTGAAACCACATTTATCCACAGTTGCTGAAAAGAGTTGACAAGGATTCCTGCTGTGCTGAGCACAGAAACATTTAGGATTCTACTGGTTGCCCTAAAATAGGATGAACCTTATTTGATTAAAAAGAAAAAGAAAAGGAGGGGAAAATATCCAAAGTCCTCTTAAATCAAAGACCTCTCACATCTTGGTCTTTCCCATGTGGTATCATCCTATACACTAGTATACCTACTAGGCCAGGGATGGCGAACCTTTTTCTTCTTGCATGCCAAAAATGGGAGTGCTGGTACACAACCCCTCCGTGCATTCCCGTGCATGAACCCCCCCCCTGTTGGGCCATTTTTCACCCTCAGGCTTCCCTGAAGCCTCCGGAGTGCGAAAAACAGCCCAATGGGCAAACCGGAAGTCTGTTTTTCCGAACTTCCGGTTTGCCCGTTGGGCCGTTTTTTGCACTCTGGAGGCTTCAGGGAAGCCTCCTGAAGCCTGGGGAGGGCGAAAATGGCCTTCCCCAAGGCCAAAAATCAGCTGGCCAGCACGCACATGTGCACTGGAGCTAACATAGGGCAACGCCTCGCGTGCCTTCAGATATGGCTCCGCGTGCCACCTGTGGCACGCGTGCCATAGGTTCGCCATCATGGTACTAGGCAGTCCCAATACAATAATAGAAATAAAGGCTGTCCATCAAATAAATGAAACTAACTATGATGGCTTAGGACTGAATTTCTTAAATTTTTCACAATGTCAGAACACTAAACCATATTCTTTTTTAATGAGGAATACCTATGATGCTCTCTCTTTAAAAAAAGGGGGGGGATGGGATATTGAAATCAATAGAAGTAGACTTTGACTTATGACCATAATAGGGACAAGAATTTCTGCTGCTAAGCAAGGCAGTTGTTAAGTGAGTTATGCCTGGTTTAATGACCTTTTTGCCACAGTTGTTAAGAGAATCATTGCAGTTACATGAACCACACACTTGTGAAGCAAATCCAACTTCCCCCATTGACTTTGCTTGTTGGAAGCCGGCTGGGAAGACTGAAAATAGCGATCACGCTGCAACTGTCATAAGTACATGTCAGTTGCCAAGCACCCAAATTTTGTTCACATGACCATGGGGATGCTGTGACAGTTGTAAGGACTGCAAGGACTGATCATAAATCACTTTTTTCAAAACTTCAAATGGTCACTAAACAAATTGTTGTAAGTTGGTTGTATGTTTGGCCACGGTTTTAAAATTCTCTTACTTGATTTGTGATTTATGAGCTTGCATATAACATCATACAGGGGTGGGTTCTACTTACCTTCCCTACCGGTTCTGATCGCAATGGAAGTGCGCGTTTTGCGCACGCGCACTAGCTTCGCTTGCACACGCGCCCCCATCGTGTCACACAAAACACCCAGTAATGACCCTCTGCGCATGCACAGAAGCCTTTGCGCATGCGCAGAGGGTTATTTTTCAAGCTGCGGCGACCGGAGAACCGGTTCAGGGAAGTGGACTGCCAGTCTTTGCTGCCGGTTTGGTGAGTGGCGGTAAATTTCTGCTACCGGTTCTAATGAACCGGTCCGAACCGGCAGCAACCCACCTCTGGCATCATATTTCATCGATGCCTGGAAGAAGATAGTGTAATATTCTCCCTGTTTCAAAAACTTGATTTTTATTGTGCTGAGTGCTGAAAAGAAGAAACGATCACAAAGATTGTATGATCTTCAGTGATGTTTCACTTAACAGTTCCTTCTCTGTCAATTTTCTTCCAAAACCTTCTAATGATTTTTTTCTCTCAGATCATTAAATGTCATATAAGAGGAAATAAATGCCCATCGATATGGTGTTTATTTATTGGTTAAATGGTTTGAATGAATCCCAACTACTCTTCTCTTGGAACTTGGGATCAACTTATGGAATACTTTCACGTTATGTGAGAAGCACTGGCTGGTTGTAGGACATAATTTAAGAAACTCTGCCTTAGGATGGGTAATTTTAATGTTAATTAAAACATTACTATGCAGATAATACTAATTTTAATGCCTGCAAGAAATCATGAAGTGGCACTTTACAGAGGTTCAAAGGAGAGCAGAAAAGTCATTACATAAACTGTGAATTAAAATGGGGACGATTTTCTATGTACTGTAAGTATATTGGCTTATACATTTCTTCCTTCCTGGCTAATCCATCTGTTTTCTGCCTCTGATTTTATGCTGTCAGCTTCTTAGAGGAATACATTGCCGTGGATATGTATGCACATGTATGTGCATGAAAAAAGTGGGGATTGCAACATTTTGAATAATAGCCTAAACACTCTGACTTTTGAACTGACCTCACATCTCCTCTTCCATATAATTGGTCTGCTAGGACAGAGGAAGATAATATGCTCCTCTTGTTCTTAGACTCAGTCACAAAAGATGTTGAAAGATCTTTTCAATCACCATCATCATCCATTCCGAGTTGCAAGAAATGATCTAGATAGAGCAACAAGAAAAAAGTGTGCTTATGGAAAACATTACACCCTAAGTTGTACAGGTAGTCCTCGAATTACGACCACAATTGAGCCCAAAGTTTATGTTGCTAAGTGAGACATTAAGTAATTTTTGCCCCATTTTACAACCTTCCTTGCCACAGTTGTTAAGTGAATTACTGAAGTTGTTAAGTTAGTGACATGGTTGTTAAGTGTGGGTGGCTTTTATATTGACTTTGCTTGTCAGAAGGTCACAAAAGGTGATCACATGAGCCTGGGACACTGCAACCCATCATAAATATGAATCAGATGCCAAGTGTCTGAATTTTGATCAGGTGACTGGGGGATGCTACAATAGTTGTAAGTGTGAAAAATGGCCATAAGTCTTTTTTAAGTGCCTTTGTAACTTTGAACAGTCAACAAATGTACTGTTGTAAGTCAAGGACTACCTATAATTCTGGTTTCTCAATGTTTAAAATGTTTTATATTTCCTGCATCCCTGTTTGCTTGTTTGTTTGTTTATATTTTGGTTCTTTTCTGGAATTCTGAACACTAACTGAAATATATTATGGCAAAACAGTTATTCAAAATAATATATTTATTATAGAAGGATAGAAAAAAAAACAAATTAAAATGAAGTAAATGTATAGCAAAATTAATTCTCAAACTGTCCTTTGTTCTGTAAGGATAAAATATCTACTTTAGGTTTCCAGTTGTTAAAATATAATGGCATTGTTCTAGAGTGACACTGTAAATGACACTTTAAATACCAGGACAGTATTAGTATTATCATTCACAATACTTTGTTTCCCATCTAATTTATTCTAGAGCAAGCAGAAAACAGCCAGATAGAGTCACTCAAAATCAGAAGACAGTTGACTTTCTGCATCCTAATTTGCTATCAAAGTAGCCCAAATGCCCATTTTTTAGGCTTACCAGGTACCCTGCTTCAGCCAACATGGTTTGTATACATCAGAGTTGTGTGTGTTTATTTATATAGGGAATACGTGCATAGAAAGTAAAATTTCAGTTTAGCAGACCTAACTGAAGTTGATTTGGGATGCAATGGGTGAAATTTATCCTTTAGTCCTATTAGTACAATGATATCATTGAAGAAATTATATACTCTTTAATTGAGTGGGTATAATGGACACTCCCTGTTGATGCATTAAACAGAGGTTTCACCTTAAATGGAATAAGCTTGTATGTGCAACACAAAGCACTAACTTCTATCACCATCCGTATTTCCAAGAATAACTTTTGGCTGCATAAATATTGCATATGTTTTCTTATAAAATAAAAATTATGGGTGGCTACAGTCCTACAATGATTCCCACCTTCCAAGAAACAGGAGGAGCGCCAGAAACAACATGAGTCATTGTCAAAGATTACCAAAATCTGCAAATCTTCCCAATAAGCATACATTTATGGTATGCAATAAAACCCCCCAAATTTTTACTGCTGATATTGGCCATAATAGGAGTCAAAAATGCTTTCCAAATGGCTACAGTAAATCTATTATCAGTAAATCAGTCTATTATAAAGTCTGGTGTACTTACTCATGATGTGCACTTAGGCGTAAGATTGCAATGTATTCCTTTGTTGTCTGTGGATTAAGCCTTGGGTTGTTTAATATGATTTACTGAGTAAATCTATGGTTGGCTGGGCTTGCACCACATGTTAAGCCAACATTAAATAAACCTTAACATGGGGCAAACCTTTTTGCCAATTGTAAGTGTCAAAAGAATGGATTAGAATGAACCAAGTATGGATAAATCCACACAGGGTCTATGACAACTCGCCACAACCAACTCGCTGTGGCCAACTCACCATGGCTAACTCATCACAGCCAACTTGCCACGGCCAATTTCCTGTGGCCATCTCGCCACAAGGCAACTAGCTGTGGGACAAGAGTTACACTAATATCAAAGAAATGGTGGAATAGAATCATTAAAGAAAGAATGCAAAAGGAAGGACAGAATGAAATGTGAATGACAAAAGTTAAAATATTTATTTATTTATTTTAAATAATTAAATTGAATTGTTAAGTTGTCCTGCGGCGAGTTGGCCATAGTGAGTTGTCTCGTGGCGAGTTAGCCATGGTGAGTTGGCTGTGGCGACTTGTCCCATTTCAATTCACACAACCATATATAAGCATCAGTACAATGCTTTTCCTTCAATTTGAGGCATAGTTTCTGTTTGACAGAATAATATGCTCAGGGAAGTTTGTACAACAAATCTAAAAACAATGTTTTGGAGTTAACAATCAGTAACATTACATTTAACACGGTACAATCTTTGATAGTGTGAAAGGCATTCCAATTTGCCTACACTTAATGCTTCCTGTTTTACAAAGCAAAAAATGCTTGCCAAGTTTCAGCAATCAAGGTTTTTAGAATAAATATCTCTTAGGCACAACATTTACTTCCAACAAAGCATTTTCTGTGAAGTTCATGATTAAACAGAACAGTCAAAGACTTAGAACCAATTAGTACATTACAACAGTTTCTCGTAGAAAATTATCTTTCATGCCCACTAAAGTGCATTAGACACCACTTGTGTTAAAGTGTTTTCTTTAACAGAGAGAGTCTGGATCTAAGGAGATAGCAGTTGGAATCTGAAGCTTAGAATCATAACACCAACATCTTTACTTTTTAGGAACCTGTTCTAGAATGGATATTGTAACATTTGGAGAATGATTCTTGTCTTTAAAGCAGCTGATAAAAGAAGAACAAAAATTCACTGTCTTATATGAGACACTGTCTTATACAGGCCACTTGCCCCAAAGTGGCCTGTATAAAATCAATGCTTAAAGCTCAGCGGTGGGTTGCTCCCGGCCCAGTTCTTGGAACCGGTAGCGGCGGAGGTGGGAGGCTCCACCCACCCGCCCGGGATGCTTCTGCGCATGCACGAACCGGTAGTAAAAGGTTTTAGAACCCACTACTGTTAAAGCTCAAGAAGACATAGTCCATAGCCTGCTTTCATGCAGGGTGACAAACGTTAGAAATCATCCCCTGTATCCACCTTTTTTTCCCTTTCAAAAGGGAAAGAATCTCTTAATCTCTTTTAAGATTACGATTTTAAAAAAGCTATAAGAGAAGAGAAGCAACAGGTTTCTTATCACCAATGTTGATAAGAAACAGGGAGAGACATCATTTGAGATAAAACCAACTCTTTATGGAAAAAGAATAGCCAGATAATTTTTGGCTTGAAATAATTCGCATAATCCTCATGCTTATTTTTTTTATAAACTTCCAATTTTTCAGAAGATCATGGAGGATGAGGGTTGGGGATTGAGTACAAACAGAGATGAGGAAGTTTTAAATATGTCTCCAGTTAAAGGAATTGTATTTGTGGTCTTCCATTTATTTCAGTGGAAGAAAAATAGAAAATTATGATGGATTTTACCTCTTGCCTAATATGTCTAAAATTTTATGCCAGTCAATAATCAAAATAAAGAGATTTGACTGGTCTAAGCTCCGCAGAGTCCCATGGTCTCTCTGAACAACAAGAGTAGCAGTAGTCACCAAAACATATTACAGTACAGAATGCTATTATGTTATCTCAAGCAAGATTTGATTTGCATGATATTTTGGAAGTCCCACATATTAATATCTTTCTGCCCAAATCTTTTCTTTTAGCTAACCTTCACTATGATAGCTACTTACTATACTACAAAAATGTCATGTTTATGCCACAAAGAAGAGGGGCCCCTGAAGGTAGGACAAGAAGTAATGGATGAAAACTAATCAAGGAGAGACACAACCTACAACTAAGGAGAAATTTCCTGACAGAACAATTAATCAGTAGAATGATTTGCCTCCAGAAGTTCTGGGTGCTCCAACACTGGAAGTTTTTAAGAAGAGATTGAATGACCTGTTGTTTAAAATAGTATAAAGTTTCCTGCCTGAGCAGGAGGATTAGAAGACCTCCAACTGCTGCGTCCTCACGCTCGAACTCTGCCTAGTGACTAGGAACTGTTTTTCTATTGGTTGCTCACTGACAGCTCAGCCGGCGGGAAAGTTACAGCCCCACCATTGGCTGGCTGTTTTGACAGCCGCTATATAAATAGCGGCTGACAGAAAGTTCCCTTGTTGTTGTTGCCGTTACTGTTCTACTGTTAACAGCTGTTCTAATAAAGGGGTTCTGTTCTAATCACCGTCTCGCCTCAGTTCCTGACCCTGTCATTCTACCCAAGCTAGAACACTGGCGACGAGGGTGGGATCCTGAGGAGACGGTGCGAGCCGCGAGCTGATTTTTTTTCCCTCTCCGCTTTTGCTCAAGGCAAACGACTCCGTGCCAGTTAAGCTAAATATTCTTAACTGTCTGTCTTTTGAGGATGTCCTCTTCGACATCATTCACCCCTTTTCAACCGGCAACCGAGACCTGGGACGAATACCTGGATCGTTTTGAATGCTACCTCCAGGCACATAATTACACGGAACTGGCCAGCGACAGGAAACGCGCCCATTTCTTAACTGCATACGGGCCACAAATTTTTGCCACAGCCAGAGCATTGGTGGCCCCGCAACCTGTCTATACAGTGCCATGGGACATTCTGCTGAAAAAATTGAAGGATCACTACTCTCCAGCCCCGTCCCGCATCTCGCGCCATTTTGCCTTTCGCCAGAAGCTTCAGCGCGAGGGAGAGACCATAAATAAATATATGGCTTCCCTCAGGACAGCTGCAATCCAATGCGAGTTTCACGACCTCGAAGACTCCTTACTGGAACAGCTGGTGTGCAGAGTGAGGGACTTGCGACTGCAACGTCGCCTCCTGGCCAGAAAAGGCCTCACCCTGCACTCAGCCATTGACGAGGCATGTGCGTCTGAAATGTCCGAAAGATCAACGGCCGAAATGCACAGGACCCTGTCAGTGGTCGCTCCGGACAGAGCTGTGGCTGTCCACCATGACGATGTCGCGCCCAAAGACCTAACTGACGATGAGGACGCGGTTAGCCGGCTCAAAGCCCGAATAAACAAGTGGACCGACCGCAAGCCGTCCCAAACGCTGTGCCGCAGCTGCGGTGAAAATCACCTCAGGTTTGTCTGCCGATTCAGATCTGCCATCTGCCGCCAATGCGGTAAAATGGGACACCTAGCCAGGGTCTGCCAATCAACCACTGAACAGGACACTCGCCCTTTCAGACGTCCAAACTTTAGAAGCTCCTTTGCCAAGCCAAGAGACGATTGCTACACCATCTCCAAAGATAACAACAACCCTGCGGTGTCCATCAGTCACGCCTCCTCTGACTCCAGCAAGAAACTTTTTCTCACTGTGCTGCTTGAGGGCTCTCCCTGTAAACTAGAGTTGGACACGGGCTCTTCTAAGTCCATCATAGCCTGGTCCACTCTCAAATCCTTAGTCCCCCAGTTCAGCCTTGCAGACCTGAAACCTTGCTCAACCAGCCTGCGTGATTACCAGGGAAATTCCATCCCTATTCTGGGAAAGGGTAAATTCCTCATAGAGAAGGGTTCCTTTAATGGCCACCTACCCTTATTGATAGTAAAGGGACACCTCCCCAGTTTGCTAGGGCTGGACTGGTTCCAGGCCCTGGGCCTCAGTGTTACAGGTATCCACTCCACCTGCAATGATGACCTCGAAGCCTTGACCTCCGAATTCGCCTCGGTTTTCGATGGACAACTAGGTAAATATACAGGGACCCCCATCTCTCTGAACCTTGACCCCAGGGTAGCCCCTATCAGGCTCAAGCCCAGGAGGGTGCCTTTTGCCCTCCGTCCCAAGGTGGACGCTGAGCTTGATAAGCTGATCTCCCAGGGGATACTAGAGCCCACTGACATTTCCAAATGGGAGACCCCCATTGTGTTGCCCATCAAGCCTGACGGGTCTGTTCGTATCTGTGGGGATTTCAAATGCACGGTTAACCGTGCTTTGCAAGCTCACCCTTACCCAGTCCCGGTGGTACAGCATCTTCTCCACTCCTTAGGCCCTGTGAGACTTTTTGCTAAATTGGATATGGCTCAGGCCTATCAGCAGCTCCCTGTGGACAAAGCCACTGCTGCCGCCCAAACCATCGTCACCCACAGGGGTGCTTTTAAGTGCCGTCGCCTCCAATTTGGCATAAGTGTGGCTCCTGGCATTTTCCAGAGCCTCATGGAGCGCTTTCTGCATGGCATCCAGGGTGTCATCCCCTACTTCGATGATATCCTGGTGTCCCCCACCTCTCACACAAAGCTTTTTGATCACCTCCGGCTAGTTCTGTCCCGACTACAAACGGCTGGCCTCAAACTTAAGAAATCTAAGTGCCAAATTGGTGTGCCCAGGGTGGAGTTTTTGGGTTTTTTTAATAGATACCCAGGGGATACACCTGACCTTGTCTAAGGTTGAGGCCATCAAACAAGCTCCCACCCCAACTTGCAAGGCTGAGTTACAGGCCTTTTTAGGTCTTTTGAACTTCTACAGTGTTTTCCTGCCTCATAAAGCCTCGGTGGCTGAACCTCTTCACAGGCTGCTAGACAACAAGGCCCCATGGGTGTGGGGCAAGGTCCATTCTGTTGCTTTCGCTGCTGTCAAGGCCCTGCTTACTTCTGATGTTGTCCTTGTACAATACCACGCCCACCTTCCCCTGGTCTTAGCCGCTGACGCTTCTCCCTATGGGGTTGGGCGGTCCTCAGCCATAGATTCCCCAATGGGCTTGAGGCTCCCATCGCATTTTTCTCTAGGAAACTTTCATCCATGGAGCGCAATTACAGCCAATTGGACAAAGAGGCCCTGGCTGCCGTTGCCGCTGTAAAAAGGTTCCACGACTACGTTTATGGTCGTTCCTTTTACCTCATCACTGACCACAAGCCCCTTCTGGGTATCTTGGCTGGGGATCGACAGACGCCTCAAATTTTGTCCCCCCCCCGCATGTCCCGCTGGTCGGTTTTCCTGTCAGCTTACAATTACAAGTTGATCTATCGCCCTGGCAGGGACATACCTAACGCTGATGGCCTCAGCCAGTGCCCTCTCCCTCAATCAGTCCAGGACCCTGCTCCCACCTCCTCAGTCTTATTGATTGAGGAGTCTAACATGTCCTTGACGGCATCTGACATCGCTTTCCACTCCTCCAAGGATCGAATCATCGCTCAGGTCCTCGACTGGGTGCGCAGGGGCTGGCCCATGGACCAGCTCCCTGAAGTTTTTTGGCCTTTCAAGCGTAGGCAACATGAGCTATCTGTACTGAAGGGGTGTTTGTTATGGGGCAGCAGGGTAGTGGTCCCACCACCCTTGAGGACTGTAGTGCTGCATAGTTTACATGAAGGGCATCCGGGGGTGGCCAGAATGAAGGCGTTGGGCCGCAGTTACGTCTGGTGGCCCAAGTTAGACACAGCCATCACTGAGTGGGTTGGGTCTTGCAACAATGCCAGCTGTCTAGGCCAGTCCTTCCCGAAGCACCGCCCAGGGAATGGGAACTACCCAGAAGCCCATGGTCACGGTTACACATTGACCTGGCAGGGCCAATGCAGGGACAGTCATATTTAGTGGTAGTGGATGCTTTTTCAAAGTCGGTAGAATTAGCCCTTATGCCATCCACTACCTCAGAAGCCATCAGCAGGGTCTTGCAGAGGTTATTCATGACCCATGGGCTCCCTGATGTCATAGTTTCTGATAACGGGCCTCAGTTTACCTCTGCCTCGTTCCAGATATTTTTGGCTGGGCTGGGCATCCGCCATGCGCTGGTTGCCCCTTTTCACCCCTCCAGTAATGGTTTGGCTGAGAGGGCAGTGAGGTCAGCCAAGGAAGCATTGTCCAGACTAGGGCCAGGGAACTGGCAGGAAAAAATCAATAAATGCCTCATGTCTCAGCATACTACCCCAAGCCCCAGCACCAACCGAAGCCCAGCCGAGTTGCTTATGGGCTGCCGCCTCAGAACCACATTAGACAGACTGCATCCAACTTATGTGCCCGACGCCCCTACAGACTTGACCAGCAAGGTCAGAACCTTTAATGTGGGGGATGCAGTTTATGCCAAGAACTATGGCGGCGAGCCCTGTTGGGTGCCTGCACGGGTTCTCGCGGTGACAGGCCCCTGCTCCTACAGAGTAGGCCTGGAGGACGGGAGGCTATGGCGGCGTCATATTGATCAGCTCAGGGGGCGACCTTTTGCTTCCACACCAGCCACTGATGCAGCCGAGCCCTACGAGCCCTACGCTGAGACTGCAGACAGCTACCTGACTGCTCCTGAGGACAACCGCCCCAGCGTCCTCGCAGACCGTTCAGACCCGGCGCCTGACTTACCTGTTTCTGAAGAGCTCCAGCCGACCTCCAGGGTCCCTGTCTGCACTGACCCAGAGCCCTCAGCCGCTCGACCTCCCAGACCATCTTGCACCAGCTGAGCCACGGCATTCGTCGAGACAGCGCCAGCGCCCTGCGTATTTACAGGACTACGCATGCACCATCCGGGAGGGGAGGGGTGCTGCGTCCTCACGCTCGAACTCTGCCTAGTGACTAGGAGCTGTTTTTCTATTGGTTGCTCACTGACAACTCAGCCGGCGGGAAAGTTACAGCCCCACCATTGGCTGGCTGTTTTGACAGCCGCTGACAGAATAGCGGCTGAGAGAAAGTTCCCTTGTTGTTGTTGCCGTTACTGTTCTATTGTTAACAGCTGTTCTAATAAAGGGGTTCTGTTCTAATCACCGTCTCACCTCAGTTCCTGACCCTGTCGTTCTACCCAAGCTAGAACACCAACGGTCCCTTTCAATTCTGTTATTCTATTCATCCCTTTTAATGGGAACTAAAATCACCATTAATGTGGAACAATTCTTTTTCATCATCTGAAAATTTTGAAATAATCTTGTATATGAGCTGTGGTGGCACAGTGGTTAGAATGCAGTACTGCAGGCTACTTCTGCTGCCTGCCGGCTGCCTGCAATTTGGCAGTTTGAATCTCATCAGGCTCAAGGTTGACTCAGCCTTCCATCCTTCCGAGGTCGGTAAAATGAGGACCCAGAGTGTTGGGGGCAATATGCTGACTCTGTAAACCACTTAGAGGGCTGTAAAGCACTGTGAAACAGTATATAAGTGCTATTGGTATTGCTATATGATATCAGTATATTCTGTGGGTAAATTTAGCAATTCTTTGGCAGCTGAGATTAATATTATGATCACAGGATACAGTTTTTATTGCTACTGTAAGAAAAGGAATTTAATTATAACAAATTATTTTTGTTTCAGTATTGCATATTTAATGTGCATATATCTTCTATAAACCCTGCTGAATTTGCAGCATATGAACAAAAACATAGATTAGTCTTCTTACTGCTGAATAATTCTGCTCTTAATTGTTTTAGAATAGAAGTACAATATGAATTCCTCTTCTAATTTAATTTTCTCCAATACCAGATTCTAGCATCCATCATTCACTAGCAGATTTCCTACTAAAAAAACTTGATAAATTGTACATTTTGAATTTAAGAAAGTACGCTCAATAAATTAATTTGTACGATAATTTTTGAAATTTTAATCTTAGCTTTCAGTAATAATGTGTGTTACTGCACAAATTGTTCCAGCATGTATTTGCATGAATCCATTTGCCATAGGCAAATTTTAAAGCTAATGTATTTTAGAGCCAATGTTCAGACTTCTGTTTTGTTCATTCCCATTCTTTGTTATAAATCACTTTCCCTAATTAGTTCTAATTAAGTATTTCACAAAAATCTCTTTATCTCAGTCATTTTTTTTTATTGTAGTAACACTTTGTTCTATCTTTAGGCATTACACTTTACACAATATTTTAATTCATCCAGTAACAAAGAGGTTAATTGGTTCTCAGGGTATAGAAAGAAACAAGGTAAGAGCTAATGTGTTCATCTTTTCGGTCTTAAATAACTGGCATTTATATTTCCATAGTTACTTTTCTTCATAGAGAAGATGTTTCATAGATGTAGGTAGATGACAAAGAGACTGCATAAATCTTACAGATTGCATTTATGTTGCAAGCATTTAATGACACACATTTGAGAACTTGAAATTATTTTGGTATTTGTTTGGTACCATATTGTTTATCAACCCAAATGCACAAACCAATTTTCTTTCTGCAGAAAACCAACATGCTTCTAACATAGAACAAAAACAAATGGACTGGAGGACCAAAACAATTCACATGTATGCATAAATCCAGGATTAATAACCAATTAATACCCATTACTGGAGATAACTGATCTTGTCTCCTACATAATCTCATATACTCTACATATAAGGCCAAACATTTTCCAGGCTTCTGATCAATTTGACTGAATGTATGGAAACAAAGGCATTGTGTAGTTTGATTCATCTATCACTGCTTAAGGAAGCGGTTATCTAGCTCCTCAAGAAGTCATTGTTGGATTCATTTCCAACCTTTCCTTTCTAAGGAAGCTTTCTAAGAAGGTAGCTGGACTGCAATTTCAGAGGAATCTGGAAGAAGCATATTATGGGCATCTCTTTAACACGTGTTTCAGACCTAGGTACAGTACTGAGATGGTATTGAGTGTTGATAATCCATGCTGGGAGAAGGAAGAAGGATTGTCTCTGGCTTTTCTTACTTTCTTAGCAGCTTTTGGCACCATTAATGATGGTGTCCTTCTGGACAGGCTTAAGTAGTTGGGAGTAGGAGTTGTGCTGGCTCTCCTTGTTCTTTATACTAAATGTTCTCCCCATTCCTATTTAACTTCTAGATGAAGCTGTTGGATAAGATTGTTCTCAAATGCTGTGGTGTCGATAGTTATGAATGCACCTTAATACCCCCCTGCAACACTGCTAACACATGAGCTGTACAGCTTGCCAATGGGCTTCCAGATGCCCATTCTTGATGATTGGCTGTCTACTGAAGTTTTAGACTGTAATCAATTCATCACAGATACTGTATCTATAAATATTTTCATCTTGACAATTAAAATAGTTTAGCTCTACTATCCTTTCAAAACCTTCAAGAGTACTGTGCAGACAGTTATCGATCAGAGTACTTGGCAGAAAGTTGCAGACTTGATCAGTATAAAAACTGTCAGAAAGAGACAGTTACTGAAAAACTTTTAAGTACTGCTCAGTTTCAGAATTGGATTTCCTTTTTTAACAGCAGCAGCTACCATTGATCAATATTAAATCAGAAACTTGAACATTGTTTCAAGGCAATGCTCAGGTTTAATAGAACAAGTCAGTACTCTAATGATCAGATAGATTGCTTTTTGACTGCATAAGGACAGATTATTTAAACAGAAATCACAGAAGAATAAATATATAAAAACAAAGTAGAAGATAAACAACTCCTAATAAAAAATAAGTCAAAACATTATTTTTTAAAAAATGCATTCTTCCCATTTATTTCATTTATTGTCCCAGCTGCTATTTACACCATACTTTGAATATTAAGCACTGGAGATTATTGATATATCTGTTTAAGTAATGCCATCTGTTTCTAATTGGCCTTTTAATTGGAACTCATTTTGTAAAACCCATATTCCAAATCTCTGAATTGCTGTA
>QLTV01004086.1:2095697-2110697 GCA_003457575.1 Thermophis baileyi
TTACATGACAATAATATAATGACAATTATTACTATTATCCTTCTCAACTTTCCTATTGGTATCTTATGATTTATCACGTTGTTGTTTGTATGTACAGTGTGCATTGTACATAAGCTCTCGGTGTACATTGTACACCGAGAGCTTATGCACCGGAGACAAATTCCTTGTGTGACCAGTTACACTGGGCCAATGAAGAACATTTCGATAAAGAAATGTTTCTGAACTTCCGGTTGGGCTCTTGGGCTGTTTCTCACCGTCCCCAGGCTTCAGGAGGCTTTCCTGAAGCCTGGGGAGGGTGAAAAACGGCCCAATTGGAAGTTCATTTCCGAACTTCCGGTTGGGCCGTTGGGTCCGTTTTTCGCCATCCACAGGCTATGGAGGCTTTCCTGAAGCCTGGGGAAGGCGAAAACGACCTCCCCCCACCCTCCGGAAGGGCAAAAATCAGCTGGAATCCGTTTTTCGTCATCCACAGGCTCCGGAGGCTTCACTGAGCCCTGTGCGTATGCGTGGGGGGGCAGTGGGGGGTTGTGTGCACATGCGCGGGGGGAGGGCATTGCATTATGGGTGTGGGCACTATCACATGCGCACGCCCTTTTGGCACCCAAGCAAAAAAAGGTTCGCCATCACTGGTCTATGCTATGCAAATAATGTCTTCATCTGTAACAGAAACTTAGCTTACCATCTCTATTGAAATAATACAGTCCCTTTTTTAACTACTCATTAATTTTCAAGCTTTAAGTGTCAATTTATCAAGCCCCATCACTTAGTTTCGTAGCGAAGCACGGGTATCAGCTAGTACAAAATATTCCTTTTGCATAAGAATGCGTGATTCTATCTTGCTCCCACTTTTTCACATTTCTCTACAGAAATCATCAGGAATTTATTTTTATTCATTTATGATAAGAGCAAACAAGATACTAAATAGATCAGACCCAGAAAAGCCATTGGAGAAGACAAAATATCCTCCCACCACACCTGACTTTGTCCCTGAACACCAGAACCAGAATCTCATTCGCTCAGTTGATGGGTTAACTGGCTAAATATGGATTCGCTCTCCAATCCATATTTAGCGAGGAGGCAAGGAGAAAGGAATATGCAGTTGTATTAGGAGGTATCTGATCCAGAATGATCTACTCAGGAATTGGTTGGTGCATTCAGTAACCTGGTTTGGGATAAACAGTCAGAAATGCTGTGAAAATTGGGAGAGTCTTTTAATTAAGTATCTTCATGAATGCTGTATGATGCTGAAATCTCTTTGGAAATCTCAACTTTTCTCTGGAACTAGAAGCATATATTAACTTGCCGTTGAACCTTGGTTGCTGGTAAGGCTTCCAATTTGAATTTCGACTGGAGTAAAACTATGGCCTTAATCTAAGAAGATGCCTTTTTTTTTCTGCTAACCAACTTTGAACAATTTGCTATCAGAGTCTAACTTCAGAAGCAAGGCTGCAAGGGTAAATTTTAGAACTGTTTATAGGTCACAAAGTTCATTTTTTTAGTATTCAGAAAATGTCCCTGTTCATGACCATAACTTATTTGAAAATTTTGAAATTCAACTCATATCAGAATCTCTGTATTTTCCATTTTCTATCTATAGACATTAATACTGTATGTCAGATGTATGTCAGGTCCTAGTCCAGAGATAAGACAACAAGTTCCATCAAGTTCAATCTTTTATTTGCTTACTCCTAATGGACAGAATCTTGCCAAACTAAAACTATACTTTCTAACTTACTAGATATATCCTGACAGATACTAGGGTGTGGTTACACTGAGCTTCTTCCCCCTCCCTCTTCCAGCTTATGACTGAGCAGTTTCTTGATCTGGGTCTCCTTCTGAGAAAGCTCTGTATTGCCAACCTCCCCCCCCCACACACACACAATCCTGCAGGTGCACATTCCATCACAATGGGCAATCATACCAAGATAAAGAACCTCAAAGAGATTTCTGGGCTATACTTAAGAATATGAAGTACTGCTGTTTCTGACTTATTTACTATATTTTTACTGAGATCAAAGTTTAGCTTAGCAGGTAACATTGTAACAACCAAAGCACACTTGATTCAAATTTCATCAACATGTTTAGAATGGTACATTACAAGTAGAAAATAGCCATTACAAAGCAACAGCTTCTAAGGAGTGTTCAAGAGCACACTTTGTAAAAGGAAGTCTAAGAAATTATCAGTGCTGAAAAAAGATAGCAAAGAAGTTGTGCAGTCAGTAAAGTAAATGTTATTTTTTTTTAAATCTGCTATGGTTACCAAAAGTACTAATGATTAAACCAAAATCAAGAAGCTAATTTAATTATTGTATTTCTGATCTTTAAAAAAATCATACTTTTCTTAACTTTTAAGTTCAATCACCTACTAAAAGCTAATTGTTATTTAGATTCAGTTATTTCTTTTAGAATAGAATGAGCTTGAAGGGATCTTGGAGGTCTTCTAGTCCAGGCCCCTGCTCAAGCAGGAGAACCTATTCCATTTTAGATAAGATAATTTGTTAAGCCTTATCTATGAACTAATTCGGAATAGCATCAATTGTGGATCAAAAAATACTATGTTGTCTAAATTGTCAGATTATTCATGATATCCATTTTGATTCTCTCAGATTCTGGTTATATGTATTTGACATAATTCAAATGCTTTCTGCTCATATACTTGGAATTACTGAAGTATGAACACCTTGAATTCCCTTATAGTAGCAAGTGTTTTACACTGAGTAGTAGTCTTAGTTTATGCATAAGTTTTATTGTAGCCTTCTACAGCCTGAAGCCTTAAAGATGCAATGGAAGAAGAAGGGACAGAATTCCATGACTGCATGATCAATTCCACGCCTACTAGAGACCAACAGGATTGTCCTTACAGAGATTCTATTGAATGGGGAAAGTGGAAATTATTCTAACAAAAATCTCAGTGTGTTTATGAGGCATTTTTTCTTCACCTCAATTTAATTCAAAACTCAAGCTGCTTTAAAAAACAGAGTGTAAATTGAAGAAATACATAATAATTTCTTGATATAGACCTCAGGTCAACAAGTCAGGCTTCTCAAATATACCTGTGCATTCTGATTTTCACCAATTTAATTCTCATTACCTAAAATTCCCAAGGAGTATTTATTGCAATTATTTATAAACTACCTACTCTAAGCAGTTTGGAACTTACATTCAATAAAACATCCATTAACTCAATATAATGTCAATAATGTACGTATGACTCAGGATAGTAAATCCTCAACTTTTGGGAGTAGCAAATCCAAAATTAATTTCTGGCTTCCTAACACCTTGGCTTTTCAAACTAAAACTCCTACCCAGTCCCAGGAATTCAAAGGAAGTGCTGTTGGTTCCTCAAGGATAATCCAGTATCTCAGAAGTATTCTCATATGGACAAGTATTCACCAGCAAATTCCTCTGATTTGCACCCATCTAAAGAAGGAAATGATTAGAGATACAATTCTAAATTAAAAGAGATGAAGATAATGACTTTCTAAAAGGTATCTCCTAGCCAGATTTATTTGCTGCCAGCTATTTCAGAAGTGAGCTGAAGTAATTTGCACGTATCTGTATCCAAATCTCTCTCCATGGTCCTGAATATCAATTTCGAAGTATCTATAACAACTATCCAGATTCCTTGTTTGAATGTCCTACGTTTCTGTGATCAGCTGACTTTTACATTGTTATATGTGCTCCCAGGTTCAGCTAATGGTTACTTACTCACATCCTTGGAAAATAGCCACACAGAATGTCTATGGAGATTCTCAATCATCCAAGTCATGGTTGTCTCAAAGGTGCTTTCCATATACAGTAAATGCTCTTTCTCACATGCACACACTCATCCACAATTACCCACATTCTTGTCAACACAGCTGGCAGGCACTAGCCCGAGGGATGGAAGCTGCCAAGTCTGTATTCTAAGATGAGTCCAAGAGTAGGCAGATTTCAGGATCTCTTTTATTCCCCAAAGTCCTTGCATTGCTATTTTTAAGTCTGGTAGCTGTTGATGGGACTTGGGGATGGGTTTTCCATGTTCTCATGCCCAATATCTTTTGCCTGATTAAGGTGACCTTTGTTTCCTTAACAATTTGTTCCTTCTTAATTACTTCTCCTAAGGGATCTTGTTTTGGCTTTTGTCGACCCTACTTATGTGGTTGCTACATCTTTAGATATTCAGCCTAATCTCACACCACCACTTCCTTTGATTGAACCATCACTGACCAGGGACTGAGATGATGGAAGTAAATATCAAATAGCACAACTTTGTGCTGAATGAGTGGATTCTCATTCATGCAACATAATTTTCCTGTATCTCCTACTCCTGAGACCCAACATTCTCAAACTGTCCAGAAAAGATTTATGATTGCAGTAAGAGAAAAATTAAATTGTCTTGTAGATGTAAACTATGCTTTAGGAGGAAACTATGGATGGAGAGCCACATACTGTAGTGCAGTAACAGATAACCTGCTAAATGTTTCTTAATAAATGCTTAAGATTCCTATTACATCTTTCCAATAAATTCTGCTGATGCATTCAACTGTTGGAATAGCAACAAAATATCACATACAACTAAACACTATAATACACATAGAAGTTTCCGCTTTATAAATTAAAACTGAAACTTATTCTCTCCATATTTCTTTTTCCACTAATAAAGTTTCCACAAGGATTCTGGCTCATAACAATAATGTATTAAAATCATTCTATATGTTTATCAGCCTTGAATGAGCTTGATGATCCCTCACTTATGTACTTGGCAGTTTCCCACAGCTCCCTTTACCCCTCCCTATCCATGTTTCTTTTGCAGACTGTCAGCATTAATCATTTGATCATAATTAGTACTGCTAATTCCCTATTAGGATGAATCACTCTGTTCTTAAATTGCCTTAGCAACATGAATGTATTTCTGCTGGAGTCTAATCAACACTCTGCCTTTGAAGTCTAAAAAAAATATGATCTGGTATTCTTAACATTAAGAATTTGTTAATGGAAATTGTAGAATGTGTTTTTGATTTGAATCCATCATCCCACAAAGATGTTTTAACATGGAAATAACAATAGGATGAACAGACCACCAACATCTGTTCAGAGAAGCAAATGGAATTTATTCTAGTTCTCTAGATTTCTTTTTAATGTGAATAAACACATGATCCCTAGTTGAAAAGGGATTCTGCCTATAAAACAGGAATTTTGTAGAAGTTCTCCAAGAATTTCCCTGAAAAAAGAGATTAACTTGTCCCACATTTTTGTAATGAAGCCATGCATGGTCAAAATGAAAAACACTCCAAGGGCACACCAAAAAGTGTAATCTCTCAGGGTCTTACTGTCCTAGATACAATTCAAGATTAACATATCTAAGTTAAGCATCACTCTGCAAAATTAACTCCTCTATCTCTAGAATTAAAGAGAGAAATGTTTGTGGATTTACAACAGGTAAGAGCTACATTGTTCCTAAATACATAATCCTTTGTACCAATCCTGGTGTCAAAATTGCTGACTAGTATGACCAGAGCTTTGGGCATCTGTTCTATTAAAGATTTTACCTACATGTTTAGCATTTTTCTTTCTTTTGTTTTTGTACTGGTTGAAGAAAATAAATATTAATAGCTATAGTATGGCAAAATCTGATTTGGAGACTTATAGCATAGTAATGAATTTCAATTCCACCACCAATGAAACCCAAATATATATACTACTCCACTTAGCCACTTCCCTTCCTATATCTAGTAGGTTTCAGAGATGATATAGTATAATTGTCAAGTTCTCTGTCCTCCACAGCCCGTGTCTTCTATAAAGAAATAATGTTACACTTAGGAATCTAATCCATGAAAGATCTATCCCTGCATTTAGAAATACCAATCAATATTCTAGGGGAAAAAAATACCCAATTCCTAAAAATGTGAATTAACAGGCACTCTTAGATGACTTTTTGAGGAGCACTCCTTAGACATGATTTCCAGACTTGGCATTATCTGTTTCACCATTACTGCAATCTCCTGAAACTCCAGAGTTTTAGTTAACAGAGGAATAATCTCCATAGGGCTTAGTTCATGTTTCCCCCCGATTATGGCTAAAATTCTGGTCAGTAAAGTACTCTTACATGTCTTTTGAGTCCATTTATCTTTTATCAGTAGATATATATATATCAGTATATTCTCCTTTTGCAGTCTCTTTTTGCATATGGCATTCTCTTTCCATCAAAATCTCTTTGGGGATGAGCATACCAGAGGTGGGTTTCAGCAGGATCTGACCAGTTCTGGAGAACCGGTAGTGGAAATTTTGAGTAGTTCGGAGAACCGGTTGCAGAAATTTTGAGTAGTTCGGAGAACCAGTAGCGGAAATTTTGAGTAGTTCAGAAAACCGGTAAATACCACCTCTGATTGGCCCCGCCCCCATCTATTCTCTGCCTCCCGAGTCCCAGCTGATCGGGAGGAAATGGGGATTTTGTAGTAACCTTCCCCTGGAGTGGGGAGGGAATGGAGATTTTGCAGTATCCTTCCCCTGCCACGCCCACCAAGCCACGCCCACCAAGCCACGCCCACCAAGCCACGTCCACCAAGCCACGCCCACAGAACCAGTAGTAAAAAAAATTGAATCCCACCACTCTTGCTCCTCTCATTGGTGATATGTTTAAGCACGTGATAGAGAGGGGTTCTGATTGACTCATTAAAAAGTGGAAAAAAGTGGTTAGTTGCTTGATTACTTTGCATTTCTTTTATCCTTCTGCAGCAAAGTATCATACAAAAGTTCCATCTTCTCACAATTTTTTTTAAAATCACAAATACCGTATTTTTCGGAGTATAAGACGCACCAGAGTATAAGATGCATCTTAGTTTTTGGGGAGGAAAATGGGAAAAAATTCTGCCTACCAGGTATTCATCTGGCTAGTCCTTAGTCTGGTCAGGTTCAGCACATTAGTTTGCTGGTTTTGAGTGCGCTTGCTTGCTTTTTATCCCCTGGTTGGGGATAAAAAAGAGTTTCTAAAACACTTCTCTCTCTCTTCAGAGAGAGAAACAATGAGAAAAGCAGGCAAAGGGAAGATTGCTTCGCTAGCAAAGCACGGAAGATCGCTTCACTCATTAGCACCTCGTTAGGGCTGCAAAGCACGGAAGATCGCTTCACTGTTAGCACCTCATTAGGGCTGAAAAAAGGCTTCTAAAGCACAGAAGCTCAGCTGATTGTCGGAGGGTGCAGCAATGAAAAAAACAGGCAAAGGGAAGATCACTTAGCTAGCAAAGCACGGAAGATCGCTTCACTGTTAGTACCTCGTTAGGGCTGAAAAAAAGTTTAGTAAAAGCTACATTCGGAGTATAAGACGCACCCAAATTTTCAGCCGCTTTTGGGGGGGGGGAGGTGCGTCTTATACTCCAAAAAATACGGTAATCAGATTCAGTAAAGAAACAAAAGCAATGGAAACCTGAACAGTTGGTTAGCTTTTTTGTTTTATGTTTTGTATCTCCTTTCAATGGAAAGATGACATTATTTTACAAGAACAAGAAAATCCCCCCCCACCAAAAAGAAAAGTAATTGTAAATTACACATGCCTTCAACTATTTCAGAAACTAATATTTTACAATATTCTCTTTTAATCTCTACTTTCTCTAGGCCCTATATCTACACTAGATTTTTACATTTCATTGTATCTTCATATCATTCTATTCCATATGTCTAGAGTTTTACCAAACTCTGTATTTCTTTGTCTTAAAACTTATGCATCCCTATGCTATAGAGCAGTGATGGCGAACCTTTTTCTTCTTGCGTGCCAAAAATGGGAGTGTGTGCACGTGCTAGCGCCCACGCGTGCTGGCACACACACACACCACGCGTGCTGCACTGCGCATGCGCCCCCCGTTGGGCCGTTTTTAACCCTCCAGAGCTTTCAGGGGGCTTCCCTGAAGCCTTTGGAGAGCGGAAAACAGCCCAACGGGCAAACTGGAAGTTCAGAAAACGGACTTCTGGTTTTCCCGTTGGGCCATTTTTCGCCCTCCAGAGGCTTCAGGGAAGCCCCCTGAAGCCTCCAGAGTGCAAAAAACGGCCCAACGGGCAAACTGGAAGTCTGTTTCCGAACTTCCAGTAGGCCCGTTGGCCTGTTTTTCGCACTCCGAAGGCTTCAGGGAAGCCTCCTGAAGCCTGGGGAAGGCGAAAACAGTCTTCCCCAAGGCCGAAAATCAGCTGGCCAGTGCGCGTATGCGCACTGGAGCTGACATAAGGCAATGCCTCGCGTGCCCTCAGATATGGTTCTGCGTGCCACCTGTGGCATGTGTGCCATAGATTCGCCATCACGGCTATAGAGCATACTCGATTCAGCAGCTCAATCTGTCTTTATTTATTTATTTCAATTTCCATTTTCTATTTCTGTTCTTCACCTTTTCTGCTCTTTTGCTCCTGCCTTGGTTTGACTCTTCTCTTCTGAAGCTGCTACAGCCAAGGGAAATGGCTAGAAGAACTTTTCCCTCAAAAAAATATATAAATAAATGCATACCCATTTTCTCAGCTCTTGCCTCCTTTCTTGCTGCCTCTTTCTGGCTGCCTTTAGTTTGACTCTCTGCTTTTCCTCTTGGGATTTGGCTCTGCCTAGTCCATCTATTCTTCACACAGAACTCCCAGGCAGGAATCTGTCTCTCCTCTTCTTCCCCCTGTTGGATTGGCAATTGTGTTAACCTGACACTGAAGGAGAGCTAAGAAGGGAGGGAAGGGAGGCACACTGAGCTTCTAATCAGGTTTTCCTTCTAAATATCTGTTTGTTTTTTTGTAATGAGTACATACTGCAACTTGCCTAGGTTCATCAATCTTTGCTGAAATTCTAGGTTGGAGAAAATTCCTGACAGTGAGAACAATTAACCAGTGGAACAGTTTGCCTTCAGAAATTGTGGGTGCTTCATCACTGGAAGTTTTTAAGAAGAGACTGGACATCACTTGTCTGAAATGATATAGGGTCTCCTGCTTGACCAGGGGGTTGGATTACAGGACCTCCAAAGTCCCTCCCAGCTCTATTCTGAATACAGTGAACATTTCAGCAAAGAGTGACTGGATAGATTAGAAGCATCAGTGCACCTTCCTTCCCTTCCTTCTTAGCCCTCTAGTGTCAGGCTAAAACAACTGCCAATCAAACAGGGGGAAGAAGAGGAGAGACAAGATGCCTTCCTGGGAGCTCTGCATGAAGAATAGATGGATTAGGCAGTGCCAAGGCCCAAGAAGAAAAGCAAAGAGTCAAACTAAAGTCAGCCAGGCTGAGAAAGAGGCAGCAGGAAAGGAGGCAGAAGCTGAAAAAATGGGTTTGAAAATGGGTTCCTCCCATGGCATCAAACTAAATGAGATAAGCAGGTTGTGTTCAGGCCCAGACATGGTGTTGCCATCTTGATTCTGCCTCATCAAAGGAGCAAGGGAGTACTTGAGTGGTTGTGAGTGCCTTATCACTTAGAAAGTGTTGAATCATTATAACTGGAGCTCAGAGTTTCTCTCTCTCTCTCTCTCTCTCTCTCTCTCTCTCCACACACACGCGCACGCACACACACACACACACACAGAAGTGGGGGAGGAGAGACTGCTCTTTTTAAAACATTTCTACCATCCCATATTTTTATTTTGTAGTCATTATAATATCAAGATTCCTAGACATCAGACATGATATCCAAAATACTAAGTGGAAAAAACTAATTCCATAATAGGAAGCACTACATATGAACAATATCATTTAATTAACTGCTTTCCATTATCCTCTGCAATAAGGTTGACATTTTTCAGATATCTCTGTTTTTAATTTAAGGGCTCTTGTTGTATAAGTTATATTTCAGAGATTTTCTCAAGTGCAAAAGACCATATAAAACAGATTTCAGTAAAAATGGACAACTTGGGAGGCAGGTAACTGGATGGGATTTATATTACAAATAGCACTTAGTTGCTTCTCTGTACAAAACTCTGTACAAAACTTTCCTTGTGTGTCATTCCGGGACAGGTAAATAAACAAACAAATAAACCTATCAACCTATCCAGCTAGATAATCAATGTTATGCTCTCTGCTTTGTTGTAACCCTGATAAAATTCATCATCTTTGTTCTACTGAGCAGACAGCTGGACAAACAAAATTATAAAACAAAATTATAAAAAAACCACCTTCCTTCCTTCCTTCCTTCCTTCCTTCCTTCCTTCCTTCCTTCCTTCCTTCCTTCCTTCCTTCTGATGTGATAAAACTCTTTTTGTGCATGATTGGTGCCCCTACTGCATCACAATAGTTTATCCTTATCACTCTACTTACTCAGGCCCAGAAGTATCAATAAAAGCAATTGCCACTTGTCTTGTCCTTTGGATTTGCTAGAAATTGACACATCTTATAATTTGCAATAAATTCTACATAATTTCCTGTCTTGCTTTGTCAAGGAGAGCCATGGAAAGACCAGAATAAGTTCTGGCACGGTGGGACAAGTGACAAAACTCATTTACTGAAGGCACAGCATTTTATTTCCCAAGTGGCCAACCAGGCTGTCATTGGGAAGCCACAAGCAGGCTATGCAGGCAAGAATATCTTCTCATTTATGTCCCCCAGCAACCTATTTCTCAGCCGGGATGTCCTTATAAAGTCATCAAGATCGGTAGCCATTATTAAAATTAAGTTCCATGAATCTAATGTCTTTTTAAAGCCAACCACTCTTGTGATTTATATTGTAAGATTTTCTTTCCCGGAGAATTGCTTTAACTTCTTCATTATTTGGACTGGGGTTGGTTGGTTTTTTTTGTTTTTGATCTTTTTTTCAGCTCAACAAGCCCCATTTTGATATACAGACCTGTATAGTACATCAGCAGAAAAGCATTACATATCAGTAGTTTCAATTTTTGTACTTTGCCTAATGATCCCATGGCAGAATTTGCCTTTTTTTCACAGTGGATGAACTTTGGATGGATGCTTTCATTGAATTATCCAAGACCATGATCCCTAAGACCCCTTTTCTTGCTAATCACTGTTAACTCAGGAATTTATTTTCATATTTAGCTGTCGTTGTACAAAATTACACTGAGGTTCATCGGTTATTTTGATGCCCTTTTCCTAGTCTGATACTCCAGTTGCTATTATATTTTCCTAGCATTCTTTTAGGACCATCTAGAAATATTCTGCTTCATGAAGATGCCCTAGATATGGCTCATCTATCTTTTGCTTCAGTAAGACAGACACTCTCTATCTCATTTTCCATAAACTTCCTGGTGGAATCATCAGAGGGAAGCAGAAGACCTATATTCTCCAGGCTCTTTTCCAACTAAATGCCAGATGTGATCCATGAAATGATGAAAAAAAGCTATGGAAGTTTATTAAAAATGATAAGTACACAAACATGCACATACATGTATGTGTAATCCTATGTAATAAAATAAAAGACTTACAGAATATATTCAGGGTTAGACAGGAACTGGTCTATTGCAGAACAGCAGGAGGAACTTGGAGATAGTGGAACAGCCACTTTTAGTGCAGGAAGGAGGGACAGACAGACACAGTGGGATGAGGGAGGAAAGGAAAGAAAAACACAAAACATGGTTAATGAGAGATATAGCTACAAATTATCAGATAATTAAACTCCTAGCAAAGTTTGTGCAAATAACATGGAATAACCAGAAGGATGCATCAACCAGCTCCTGGAAGAAAGTATACTGTAGAAAATGGTCCTTAGTATTTTATCTTATTTATTACTCTGACAGTGGTAATTAATTCAATAGAAGTTCTTTCTTCAAGATGGTGAAAGAAAGAAGCACAAGCTTGCTTTTTCTGGTTATTTATCGAAGCCATGTTTCATTTTGGTTGACATTGTGGGGTTGTCTGAGTTTTACTTAAGAATCCTTTCCTATTAGCAATAGCAATAGCACTTAGAATTATATACTGCTTCACAGTGCTTTTACAGCCCTCTCTAAGTGGTTTACAGAGTCCGCATGTTGCCCCCAACAATCTGGGTCCCCATTTTACCCACCTCGGAAGGATGGAAGGCTGAGTCAACCTTGAGCCTGGTGAGATTTGAACTGCCGAACTGCAGACAGTCAGCAGAAGTAGACTGCACTACTGCATTCTAACCACTGCGCCATCACGGCTCATAGAATCCCTTAATTATGAGTATTAAATGGCCCAATCTTTCTAACAGTATTATAACATCAATTCTTCAGAGTAGCAGAGGTGCTTCCAAGCAGGGGAAGCTGAAAAATGATACATTCCCTCTCTTTCTTTTCAATCTTGCAACTGGGGGTAGGTGGCATAGAAAAAGGAATTTGCAAATAGGAAACCCACAACTTATTTAAGTTCTTTTTCACAGTGAACCTATGAAGATGCACTGCTGTGAGCAAAGACATAGTTTGCAATTTGCATTCCTCCAAAGCCTAAGAGGTTTCCATACAGTTATCGGATTAAACATAGTTACAGTTATCAAATTGAACAGATTCGCATGAACACAGATAGGCAAAAATTATAGCAAAATAAATGTGTGTTTCCATTCCTTATGCAATTTCATTGCTATATATACCTGTGGTCACTGGAGGTAAAACAAATATCACAGCCTGTTTGGGCCTCAGAAACAAAAGTCTATACACTGTAGAGCAGGGGTCCCCAACCCCCGGGCCACGTCCCAGTACCAGGCCTTGAGCTGTTTGGAACTGGGCCATAGAAGTGGCAGGTGAGTGTATATGCATGCCCATACCCACTTGCACAAGCAGCGGGCGAGCACGTACACGTGCGCTCGCCCACTGCTTGCACAGGACCCCTCCCCACACCTGGCTGCAAAACCAGAAAAATTGGGGGACTCTGCTGTAGACCATAGTTGGATATTTTCCAAGTAGCACCCAAAAAATTAGATTAGTGGTTATTGAGAAAAGTATCAGAATTTCACTTGTCGAGCAGGAAAAAAAACCATTAAAATTATTTGTCCCAAATAAAATTAATGCTAGAACTTTAAAAATTAGTTTAATCTGAAGCCGGCCAAAGGTAGAGAAAAGAGTTTTGACTTTCAAAACTAGCACCTGAAAGGTTGGCAAGAAGATTTTGGCTGGCAGGAACAAAATACCAATAAAGATTTTTAGATGCCAGGTGGTGTTTACATTGGGACTAACCTGCTTATGTACCTGTTTTCTTGCTAACAAGTCATTATGAACATTTAAATAAGACATTTATCACAAGATGCACAAGAGACAGAAAGTGAGAACTAAGATGAAAGAAAGAGGTCCCCAGACGAACAACAGAAAATAAGCGGTGGAAGCAATCTCAGAGAGCATCTATTTCAATAGTGTAGTGCCAAATCCACTACCAAAGCATCCCTAACAGATGGCCATTCAGACTCCATTTAAATATTTCTATCACTGAGTCCCAAAGGTGCTTTTTCAAAAGGCAACTGGACTTTCTTTGTTTTTCCTTGAAGACGTTTCACTTCTCATCCAAGAAGCTTCTTCAGTTCTGACCTTTTGAAAAAGCATCTTTGGGACAACCATGACCTGGATGTCTGAGAATCTCCATAGACATACTTTCTATCACAGAGCCTAAAACACAGCCCTGCACTATATTACTCCATACCTGAGTAACCAACACCACTGCTGTATATAGTAGTTATTGAGTAACTTTTAGCTTACCGAGTACCATTCATCAAATGGTAATAACTGTTCTAGGCTCCCATTAGTGTCTAATGGGAGATGTATCAAATGCTTTGCTGAAATAAAAGTTCACAGTGCTTATTGTACTGTGTCCTTACTGTCAACTAAACGAGTCACTAAGTTCAAAATGGAGAGCAGATCGGTATATCGTGATTTATTTATTTTTTAACCTGTGCCTGCTTCTATAAGAAATGCATTATTGATTAAATCCTCACAAAGTGATTTAATCAACTGTTCCATAGTTTTGCCTAGGATTGATACGATGATAATTTGTTTGAAATTCCTTCCTTTCCATCTTTTCGAAGCTACAAACAACATTTGCCCTCTTCCAATCCTCTGGCACTACGCTGATCATGTGGCCCATGTGAAGGACCTTTGAGATGACATCTGCAAACTTCTTCAAGCCTCCTCAGTATAACTGGTCTGTCTCGGGAGATTCAAATTTGTTCACAGTAGTCTGGAACTCCATAACTACTCTGTTTCCCCCAAAATAAGACATCTCCTGATAATAAGCCCAATCGGGCTTTTATAGTGCATGGCAATAAGGCCAAGCGCTTATTTCAGGGTTCAAAAAATATATAAGACAGGGTCTTATTTTCGGGGAAACACAGTATCTTTCTACTGACTTGCTAATCCTTCCTTGTTATGACTCACCTTCCATCATAACTTCTGTTATTTTAATTGTTCAGAAATCCAGTATATAAGAGACAGTATTGTTTTATTAAAATAACACACAAAAGCAAGTACGCATGGATATAAAGTCATAATACTTTTGTAGTTTAATGATTAGGTCTACAGGATTAGAAACAGGATTCTCAAAACTGGGGAGGCAGTAGTGAACAATCCTTTAATCCAGTGAAAACAGAGAATAGAAACTATAGACTTAATGACTTTCCACTTTCCAATCTAATTCTGGCAAGGGGAAGTCTACAGAAATCAGCAGGCTCTGTATTGTGTGTAATTGCTACTGCTGACACCATGGGAAAGTTTTGAATGCATTCAATGAAATTTTATTACAACCCCCTGCATGTCTTCACAGTTAATGGGAGATCTACAGATGGGCCAGTATGCAGGTATGTTGATGGCAGCTTTCAGATTTGTCCTCAACCCTACTATACTTTTAGCCTCCAAGCTGAATACCAGTTAAACAGAAGACAACAGGAACCTCAGGCATTTAGCCTGCTGAGCAAAAGCCAAAAATATACAAAGCCTGTTCCCCACCCCCCCAAAAAACCCTTTGTATTCCCATGTTCCATTGCTTCTCTGCATGTTTGCTTCAACTAAATTAAAATTTCCACCTTAACACAAGAAAGTGGATAATAAAGTAGGAGAAAATTTACATGAGCAACCATGTCACCTTTGTTGATCTCATGAGATGCTGGAACTTGAATCTCACTTTCT
>QLTV01004086.1:2122829-2159331 GCA_003457575.1 Thermophis baileyi
TCTCGGTGGCTGCCCCGCCCCTCTGGCACCCGTTCCCTCCTGAGATCCGGACCCCCTCCCCCCTGTTGGCCTTCCGGAAAGCAGTAAAGACCTGGTTGTTCCGGCAGGTTTGGGGCCGTTGATCTCGCTGTTGTAATCCTGCGAGATCTGGCCATGAATGGTGTGCATGGGTTTTTAAATTGTTTTTTAAATGTTTTTATAAGGTTTTTAATGTTTTTTTTAATATTTCTGTTGTAAGCCGCCCAGAGTCCCTCAGGAGTTGGGCGGCATAGAAATTTAAATAATAAATAAATAAATAAATAAATAAATAAATATGTATATGTAAATGTATTTGTTTTGAGAGCAGGCATCAGAATTTCATTTTTAATGTGTGCCTATACACAGAAAAAGTGACAATAAAGGTTATCTTATGTTATCTATCTTATCTTATTACTTGTTTGGAATTGAAACAGCCTCTTTGATGTTGGATAATATATAGCAAAAGAACAAAACAATGTAGGTATAATAGCAGGTGGTGGTTTTTTTGCAATTGCTCCATATAAGAATGATTATAAATTCAACTAAAATCAGTTAATATATCCTGTATTGCTAAATCTCAATAATTACAATAATCAACTGAATATATTTGAAGAACTTTTAAGATATTACGTCTAAACTGAAAAACTCTGGATTAAGAGAAATCCTTATTAAGATTAAGAAAATCTATTTTTTTTAAAGAGGAAGTTTAGTGATAGAAATCGAGAGGAAAAATATCTCAAGATAAATAGCTGAAATCCTAGTCGAAGTTTAAAAACTGTACTTTCTTGTGATTATTTTTTGGGGTTGATATAATTGCCACAGTGTCACTGTATAAAACAACTGATTTAAAAGCAACAACTGATTTAAAATGAAAATGCAAGTCATTAGGCTTGTAACGATGCAACTTTACTTCAGTCATAAGATGCAGAAATCTCACCAGTTTTTCTGAGTTACATCTGACTATCTCCCAGTAATTTCCCCTTTCTCGCCCACAGACATTACTGTCTTCTTTGCCCTACAATCTTTCTTCATGTGATTGGTGGACTAAAACAGTAGTATGAGGTACCTGGGCTAATGAACCGCCAGCAGTTTGATCCTGTTGCTGCTGTTTAATGAACTGACAAGGTCTATATGCCATCTACAGACCAAGCCGACATCCTGGCTCATTGGGCTGCTGTATTTCTGCTGCTTTCATAGTGGTGCAAGTTAACTAACAGATTTGACAGAGCCTGAGAAATGCTTGGTTTTAAAAATGGGAAACCGAAGAGCTTGGAGGACAGGATAATAAGAACATTTCTAAAAAGTCTATGTACGTCTATCAGACAGGAAAAACAGCAGGCAATGTGAGAGAGACAAGGATCACTGCTAAGGGAGCTAGGGAGTTTCTCTACCTGCCTTTCATGTCCCAACGTTTGCTTTTCCATACCCATTTATATTTCTCTGTTCTGAAGACATCCTGAATTTTGTCTCAATCTTCAGCCATGAAGGAGCTTTTTTGACAAGAACTGCTGGCTGTTTACCCAGAAATGATACATTGAACATACACTTACAAGAACACTGTCTATACTACCAATGTATTTCTGAATTCTGTATTAGTCTGCCATCAAACTAAAGGATTTTTTTTCTACCAAATAAAGAAAATGGTAAGTTTAATCACATTTCAGATGAAAGAGCTTTCCAAAGAAAGTTGTCTTCTTGTCATAAGCAGAAATGAACTTTGGGGGGGGGGGGGTTTGTATCTATTTCTGCTTTATACGACTTCAGCAGCTAAGTTGGTATAAAAGGCATTTCTGAATAATCTGCATTTAGAGTATACAGTCCAGGGGTGGGTTTCTCTTACCTTCCCTACCGGTTCAGAAGTGCGCACGTCGGGTCGGAAGTGCGCTCATTGCGCGCTCATGTTACATCCGGGTACTGACCCTCTGTGCATGCACAGAAGCCTTTGTGCATGCACAGAGGGTTCTTTGCCAGCCGCTTTCAAGCAGCGGCGATTGGGGAACCGGTTCGGGGGTATGGCAAGCCAGCCATCACTACCGGTTCGGCGAACGGGGCCAAATTTCCGCCACCAGCTCGCGTGAACCAGTCCGAACCGGTAGCAACCCACCACTGATACAGTCCCTCCATACTGAACACTAGCAATCTGGAATAATGCCATCTTGAGTTACTAATAAAAATATTATCATTTCCAAAAAAAATTTTTTTAATTTGGGAAGTTAACTCTTGTCAATGTCTTCTTGCCTTTTAAAGTTGGGGCACTGGTTTGAATTTGCTAATAATATTCACAATGATTCCTTACAAAGAAAGGTAATTTCAAATCCAGATTTGCACCTTGTGTTTTGAAACATGAATTCCAATCCCATTATATACTATAGTGCTCATTATTTGTGGATGAGCATGAACTTTTCTTGTACTTGCAGATAGATAATATGCAAAATCCATCAAAATGCCAAAAATTTCTGAGACGCTGCAATATGCACCAACCAATTCTGACAAATCCCCCTTTTTACAAATTTTTAAAAAAATCTATAATATCTGCAAGGATGCTCATTAAAGAAAACCTATATTTTTGTTAACTATCATGGTATTTCAGTAAAATTTTCAAAGCAGAAGCTAACAAAGGTTGATGTTTTAATAAGTTGATCTTTTAATAAATAAACTTAGATACTATGGTAATTATAGCCATGGTCCTAGAGAAGAAAAGTTCTACTCCTTTATATAACATTTATTTAAAGTCGGGCTTATAAAATACTTTCTATTTCATTTTAGGTTGCTACCATATACCTAGGTAGTAGTCTAGATGTCACTTACATCATCTTCCCTACTGCACAAGAATACTTTGCCCAGGTGCAAACAGGCACTACTGCTCCACTACCACTACTTAGCCCATTCTGATGAAAAGAGGGCACTGTAATCTCTGAATTATGGTCTGGACTTTGCAATTGAGAGTTCTACCGCCTTAGTTTAGTATTTTTTATATTTTTTTCAGTTAATTTTTGCTATATACTTGATGTTGCAAAGTTTTATTTTTCTGAAGAAAGATCCAGTTACTATTACAACATCTGTTAAGGGTTCTCGATATATGAAACTAGCCCTCCCCGGGCTCCGTTTTCACTGGCAGAGGGCTGCCGGAGGCCATCACGACCGAAAACGGAGCCCAGGAGGGCTGCACGCGACCCTCCCGTGCTCCATTTTTGCTGGCAGAGGCACTGTGGGCTGGTCCTTTGCTGTTTCCAGGGCGGCCCCGCGGGCCAGATCTAAGCACCCCGTGGGCCGGATCTGGCCTGCGGGCCTTGAGTTTGACACCTCTGCACTAGATACATTGACAGTTAGGATGAGATATATCATAGTTGTGCCTTCCATCATACAGTATAGATTCCATCATACAGTTTTTACTACATCACATCAATGCACAAGCCTTTTTAATCCATTGCTAGAGTATTCTAAATGTCTGTTATTGCAACACAGATTTTCTATACCTGTAGATTTATCTGAAAAGATTCATTTAAGTCAGACATGGGAGAAAATTAATTATTTAAATAAAGAGCACTAGTTGCAGATCTAACTGAAATGGCTGTAGGGGAATTTAGTAATTTTCAGATTTTTTTAAAGTCAATAAAACTCCTGAAAGTTTCTACCATCATTTTCCAGTTAAAAGCTTTTTACAAAAAGAGATTAAAGAAAAACACGCATAAAGAAATAATGTGCAGTGACATTTTCATAAAATGTTGCAAAAAGAAAAAAAATCTCTTGTAATACAAATATCACAATTAAACTGGATACCATTGTTCTGATAACATGTCATATCTATCAAAGTAGAATACATGAATATGATTAAACCCTTGAAACCTCAAACCTTTTCAACCTTTAAAAAAAACCCCAAACCTTTAATAGGCTCAAATTATGAAAATTAGCCAAATTTAACATTAAATTCCTTACAAAGATAGAAGTTCCATTATCTCAAGTGAAATCCATAATTATCATTAAATATGACCAAGTTGGCTTGGTCTTATTCTGTTTTTGTTGTATTTCTGGCTGATATAATTGGAATATTAATATGACTCTGAAATATATTCCAAGAAGATATTATGTTCTTCTAGACAATATGCCCAGTAGCTGGAAATTATCAAAAGAACCAGAATTGTGGATTTTTCAGGGTTAGGGTTAGGGTTCTGGTAATATCCAGAATTTATTTTATAACCCTAGAACAGTGATGGTGAACCTTTTTTTCCTCGGGTGCCAAAAGCGTGTATGCACGCGCTATCACACGTGCGCGTGGGCCCACACCCATAATTCAATGCCCCCCACACACCCCCCCCCTGCCCATCCACACCCCCCTGTGCCGTTTTCGCCCTCCCCAGGCTCCAGAGGCGTCTCTGGAGCCTGGGAAGGGCGAAAACGCCTCCCCCGCCCCCGGGAGGCCCTCTGGAGGCCAAAAACGCTCTCCCAGAGCCGGCAGATATGGCTCCGCGTGCCATCTGTGGCACGCGTGCCATAGGTTCGCTATCACAGCCCTAGAAGAAGAATATTGCATTTGATCTGCAGCAATGAATCAGTGATACATGTTTTTCTCAACCCTTGAATTAGTGTTTTTTTGTGGGGGTTTTTTTTTAGAAGAGAAGAGAAGACTTCTTAATTACCAATCCATTTGTTTTTAATCTGTCAGAATTAAATGCTTCCTGCTCCAGGATTTATTGTGCATGAGAATATAAGAAAAAAAGAATACTGCACTCGATGGCATATTCCACAGTTAGCTATAGGGGAACATCTAAGTTGAATTTGTTCACTTTCTATCAAACAGCTGTTCTTTATACCTACCATAAACTAGGAAAACAGCTGCCCCAAAGCTGGCATGCCAGGAGAGAGATAAGAAAGCTAGCCTACTACAGATAACCTCATTTGAAAAATTCAGACACCTTCCTAAATAGCTATAAACACATATGGACATTGTGATTAATAGCCAGAGAAGCAGCTTTGAGGCTAGGCAGATTGGACAGCCAAGAAAATGAACAATAAAAGAGTTGTCTTTTAAATACTGTCCAGATCAAGGAGTACAAAAGCTATCTTTAGCTGACCTAGGAACTGGAAAAAAATGGTCTTCTCCAATAGAGCATTTCCCCCCTAAATGTTTAAGAGCAATTTGCCTGAAAATATAATGAATAGCTTTATTCCATCTTTAGACAGTTTCCTCTCCAGATCTCTGTTTAATGTCCAAGGGGGAAAATATAAATCAGAAAGACTAAAGAGAAGAAACATAGAAACAAGTAGCATATTTCTATTGAAATAAAACCCTTAATTTTTTTTTAATCCAACAGAGGACAATATGATATATTTTACAGCTAATTTTGCATTAATCACTTGCATGCCAGTCCCAAGCCTGGATAAATGGGGAAGGTTGAGGCAAGAGCCAGTGGCCTACCTTGTAAAAATTTTGCCAAGAAAATTTTATGGAAGGTCTCTCAAATGAATCGGATATGGTGCTCAATGGTAGAACCCCCAGGCTGAAGGTACCCAACAGGCTATTGGGAAAGATCAGAGATCTGTGATTATTAGTCAAGGCACTAATGATGGGATCCCAGCAGTTAACACAGCCGTTGGTGAAAGCAAGGATCTGTGCTATACAAAGACATATTGGATAGCAATGTGGAATGTCTGAGGAATGAGCCAGAGTAAATTGGATATCATCAAATGGGAGATGGTCAGATTGAAAATAGACCTCCTTAGCATCAATAAGCTAGACTGGATAGACAACAGCTATTTCCAGTCTGAGGAATTCACTATCTATTACTCAGAACATGACATCAGGAAAACGAATGTAATGCCATTTATCATAAGCAAGAAATATGCCCAAGCAGTGGAAAGCTTCTCAATCATTAACGATTGCATTAGGACCACTGGAATCTGTCCCAAACCCCTCAAAATCACCATTCTCCAAGTCTACATCCTGACAACTGATGCAACAGAGCTTGAAATAGAGGGCTTTTTATGTCAGCATTGAAAAATCTCTGAAGGAAATGCTCCAAGAGACATATAAATGATTTCAGTGCAAAAGTTTGTAGCCAAGCAGAAACAGGCATCACTGGCAGCTTTGGACTTAGAGAGGGGAATAAGGCAGGTAAAAATTTGGCTCAGTTTTACCATTAAAATAATTTTTTAATCATGAACTGCTGATTCAACCAGCATAAGCATCACTTATACACTTGGATCTCATCGAACAAACTGCACCATAATCAGACAGATTATTTCCTATGCAAGCATTGATGGTCCAGCTTAGTTCTTGCTGTCATGACATATCTGATTGAGTGCTGATTGTGATTCAGATTACGGATTGTTGGTGGCTAAGCTCAGAATCAAATCATGCAATATCAGAAAGAAGAAGTTTGACCAAAGAAGTCTGACATCACCAAAATCCCTTCCACGTATGCAATTGAAGTAAAAAAAATGGAGTGAGTGGTATTTCTAAACCCTTAACCCATTGGATTCTTGCACTAGTGGAAAGAGCATGGAAGATTCTTCAATAGAGATCTGGAGAGGAATCTGTCTAAAGATGGAATAAATATTTAGATGTACAATAAATCAGACATGTGCAAGAACTGCCACCTAGGCAAAAGGGGCTGAAACAATTTTTAAGTGTAGAGCAACATTTAGACGCATCTCAGACAGATACCTCCCTAACTCACTGGAGTATAAGAAGGGGAAAGAGATGCAGCATAATCAGATTTGTGAGATTGTGTTATCGCAGCCAAGTTCAATAGCCTTCCTGTGGAGTTGATTGCTGGTCAGTTCCACCTAGTGGCATTAACAATTAGGTCATGAGTTAGACTAGATCCTCCCCAAGGTTTTTAAAAACCTTTTTGTTCATCTAATCTATAGTTGTAATGGCATATGCGGCTCAGGGAAGGGATTTTTGGTTGTGAAATAGATGAGCAATATCATACACACACACACACACACACACACACACACACACACACACACACACACACACCAATGCCATGCTGTCTCTTATATCTTCCCCAAAAGGCAACTGTGTTACACCATTGCTACAGGAACAAAGTTGTGCAGCCTCAACATTACCTTTCAAGAATTAGAGTCCATGTTAATAGACATCTGGTTCTTGTTGGATGTTGTTGCTGCTGCAAAATCTCTTAAGACTTAACTATCCTCCTGCTGTATCTTTGAAACAGAGAATTGCTATGCTTTACCCCAGGAATGCTGTTTTGCAATTGCTATGAGCTGGAAATATGGGTTTCAAATTACATTAAAAGCTTAGATATGAATCACCAATTCCAATGGATTTGGGGCAATCAGAACCAAAACATCTTTCTGATGCCAGCTGCTGAGTGGAATTTTAAGAAGCTGAATTAATTTGATGCTGATACTTCTTGCTGGATCAAAGTATTTTGCTATTCACAACTGAAACTGCTGTTCAGTATGGCATTATTTGTTGCTAGAGAAAATACACTGGAAGACCATATCTTCAGGAATTGCAGAAGGAACTTTCTACTTCTTAAAACCAAAGCATAAAGATTTCCCTTGACACAAGTCCACATACGCCTATCCCCACACTAAATATTTTAAATGGCAAAGACAGGAGATAATGTTTTGTTCTTTCTTCAGGGAAAAAAATATCATTTCCTACTGCAGAGTACAGAGCAACGTCATTGTGAGTGGGTGAATTAAGACAGCCCTGAAATATATTCCTCTACAAACCCATTCATGCCAAACATTATTCACTCCTGTCATTGCTTAGATAATGTTCATAAAGAATAACAGAATAACAGAGTTGGAAGAGACCTTGGAGGTCTTTTAGGCCAACCCTCCGCTTGATCAGAAGACCCTATACCATTTCAGACAAATGGCTGTGCAATCTCTTCTTGAAAACTTCCAGCAATGGAGCACCCACGTTATGGATTACTGTTAGGAGCCATGAAGGCCAAGAATTTGAGGAGTGATATTCTGAGGAGCATCAGCTTTGGGGAAAGTTGATGAGAGGTGCCTCTTTGTGGTACATCAGAATAACAGAGTTGGAAAGGACTTTGGAGGTCTTCTAGTCCAACCCTTCTCAAGCAGGAAACACTATACAAATGGCTGTCTAGTAACTCCTTGAAAACCTCCAGTGCTGGAGTACCCACAACTTCTGGAGACAAGCCATTTCACTGACTAATTGTTCTGACTGTCAGGGCATTTCTCCTTATTTCTAGGTTGCTTCTCTCCTAGATAACCTTCCATTTATTACTTCTTGTCCTGCCTTCAGGACTTCTTTATGACAATCCCTCAAATACCGGAAGACTGCTATCATGTCATCCCTAGTCCTTTTCATCAGACTAGACATACCCAATTCATGCAACCATTCTTCATATGTGCCTCCACTCTCCTAATCATTTTTGTTGCTCTTCTAATTTTTTTTTAAATCTGATCTTAAAGAAAATATATCCAACCCAAGAACAGTTTTCTTTTTTTAAAAAAGGGGGTAAGTTTTCCAAAGATTTTCCAAGACACGTATCATATCGTATCCCCTCCTATCCTATCCTATCTCTATAAAAATGGTTATCACAGTCTCCCGTAAGCTCTTGATCAGTTGCAAGAACCCTACCTTGCCACTGTTATTTCCCTGGGGAAGAAATAGATTAACAGAATAAAGCTTTTGCACCTACTGGCTTTTGTGCAAGCTAAATCTCTTGATAATGTAACACTTTATGTCATGTAGCAGACATCAGCACTAAATGATGTCTGATCATTTGAAATTGCAAAAGTCTATTTCTTAAGAGCGATATTGGCAGGCAGAGGCATCTCCCCAGAAATTAGAATAATATGAAATCTGAACAGGACTATGAAATATTGTAGATTAGAAGACTGTACCTGTAATACAGAGATAATTGCTTGCCTATATATTATTACTCTCTTATTCTTAGGTCAAGTTATGTTTCTTCGGATTTTAATCATGATGCTGGAAGAGCGAAATAAAGTAGTGCATGCCCTAGGGCTGTTCAATACTTTGGATCTGATGGGGAAGAGATGCTTTGGAATGAATGAGAAAATCAACACAACTGTTGTCTTCAACACATTAAGGAAACTCTTCCTTTTCCTACAATTATGCAGCTGCTGAAGGGCTACTTGCATTGCAGCTGTGTGAACTTGGAAATACATATTGCTGCTTAATGAGTTATAAACAGGTGCTAGGTTCACGGTCACATATATATTTAAAGTACTTCTTCATCATCCAAAAACAAAATCCCATCAAATTGCACAGTCCTAAAATAAAATACACCCTGATGCATCTTTCATCAGTTCCTGTCCAGATTTAGGATTCGGAATGGCAAACAGTTACATTATAAATATTGATTGTTAGTCATTGATGGGCAGGAGACCATTTTTTGCAACTGTTGTGCCCTATCACAAGTATGGGTGGGAGAGTGAGATTGATTAATCTATACTGCTCACAGGAATATCTGACCACATATTAGTCCTACAAAAAACAGCAAGATTCATTCTGCTCTCACTACTAATGGTATATACATCCAGTTAAACTAGAGTTTTATTCTTAAGAATCCTGAAATGTTCAGATGGTTTCAACAATAGCTTTCTTATGTAAAGAGACTGTGCCTGATATGACATATCCAAACATTTTGCCAAATTAGCAGTACTCTGAGTGAAAAGACTTTACTGGCGTAATATGGGAATGGTAGTGGAGGGAGGAAGCAGGAAGGAATTATTCAAAAACCTGATGCAGTATTCAATACTATCCGAAAATATATTTTGAAGGCCAAGTGACTTTCAGCTTATTATGCAGGAGACAAAGTAATACAAAGGAACTTAAAATCATGGCAGTCAAGAAAATTACAGCTGTGACTCACATAGCTTTTTAAAGATCATTTCAAAAACAATGGAGGCACCAGATTGACACTGAATGGTCTTTATTTCCCTCCCTAACCACGGTCTGTTCTTGCATTATATAGGGAGCATCATTTAATCACGTTGTATTGTAACTAGTGCTTTGTCTCCCATAGGGAGCTAGACTTTGTTTGGCTAGATTAGACCATTTGCAGAAAGTCTGTTTAAATTGTCTAAAGCCTCTGAATACTTAAATTAATCCAGCAATTTGTCAAAAGAAAATCCATCCAAATGCAAATGTAATTTACGATGACTTCCTCAATCTGTTGCCCTCTACAAGTGCTGTCCTACAATCCCCCTTTCTTAGTCAACCTATGAAAGCCTCTTGGAAGTGGAAAACATCAACAATACAAAAAGCCAGTTGGATTTCATGGAAGTTTAGTAACAGTAACTCTATCAGCAGATGGAGAATGCTATCAATAAGGGTACAATCTCCTGAGTGCTACAGAGAGCAGGAGGTTGTTCTTTTTTTTCAACAGGTTTAGGCAGCAATCATGATAAGCCAATATACAACTGCTTTTACTAATCAGCAGGTGTATGCTCCTCTACATGTACATAAAACAACCTAGAAACATCTGTAGAGATTCTCAGTCATCCAGGTCAAGGTTGTCCCAAAGGTGCTTTTTCAGGAGGCAACTGGACTTTCTTGTTTTTTTCTTTTGAAGACGTTTCACTTCTCATCCAAGAAGCTTCTTCAGCTCTGACAGGATAGTGGGGAATGGAAGGGTTTATATTCCTTGCAGACAGATGGTCATTTGCATGCTTTTAGAGGGTCGTTGACCTCTTAAACCTCCAAGTGTTTCAACGACCCTCTAAAAGGATGCAAATGACCATCTGTCTGCAAGGAATATAAACCCTTCCATTCCCCACTATCCTGTCAGAGCTGAAGAAGCTTCTTGGATGAAAAGCGAAACGTCTTCAAAAGAAAAAACAAGAAAGTCCAGTTGCCTCCTGAAAAACCACCTTTGGGACAACCTAAAAACATGGCAATGAAGTTGTGTTGGATTGAACCCTCAGATATTGTGGGGTTCATTTCATGCCATTCCCTCCCAAATCCATAACACTTAAATCCCTTTACTAAGTGATAAGCATCGGAGTTTTCTTTGGTGAATCCTTAAACTCACTGCATTTACCTTAAACTCACTGCATTTTAAGTAAGTTCATTCCTTTTTCATAGAATGTGAGGATTTGAAAGGACCTTGTGATCATGTTATCCAACCCTTTGTAGTAAAGGAATCCACTGTTACAATATCCTTACACCATCTTTAAAGATCTTTCAAAATATTCTACTTTTTAAAGAGGGAATTCTTCATGATGCCAATAAAATTTGGCCTTCCTATAATTTAATATCACTATTTCTTCTTTTGTCTTCTGGAAAAGGTCTAACCAATTTTCTACATCTTCAGTTTTGATTAATTAAAACACCCAGTTCTTTTTTGCTTATAATGCTGCCCAGTATGATCTCTCCCATCCCAAACTCATGCATTTGATTTTTCCTACTCAAATAAAGGATTTTGCATTTTTCCATGTTGAAATTTATCTTGTTAGCCCATTATTGTAACCCCATTATTTCAGTTTATCAAGACCATTCTTGACTCCCAAGACTGTCCTTACCTGAGTTGCATTTACTTACAATGCATGAAATAGCCTCCCACCCAAGGTAATAGAAACAGGAAAAGGTAAACTACAGGTAGTTACTTACCTTCGACTTACAACCACAGTTGAGATCAAAATTTCTGTTGTTAAGTGAGACATTTGTTGAGTGAGTTTTGCCCCACTTTACAACCTTGCTTTCCCCTGTTGTTAAGTAAATCACTGCAGTTGATAAGTTAGCAACTCAGTTGTTAAGTGAATCTGGCTTCCCCATTGACTTGGCTTGTCAGAAGTTCGCAAAAGGGGATCACATGACCTTGGGACCCAGCAACGGTCATAAATATGAACCAGTTGCCAAGCATCTGAATTTTGATCACATGATCATGGGGATGCTGCATAGGTTGTAACTGTGAAAGGTGGTCATAAGTCATTTTTTTCAATGCCGTTGTAATTTTGAACGGTCACTAAGCTAACTGTTCTAAGTGGAGGACTATCTGTATTACCATAATTTGCACAGAAGGTATCACTTCCCATATTTTAAGGGAGAATGCAGCAGTTACTTTGAACCATACCCCTCCTCCCCCCCCGAAATATCAAAATGACAAAATGCTTTCAAATATTGCTAGGTACTGCAATGGATTCACGTCATCTTGGAGCCCTCTATTGACATCTTATGAAGCTTCCTATGGCAAGAATATCCTTATGGACAAAAACCACAGGGGCAACTTAAATATAAGCAGGCAAAACCACAGCAGATCTGGTTGTACTGTCTCTACTGTCTTTCTCTTATAGCCCTCAAAATATATAACTCAGTGCTGAAGTTTAAAGTGTCTTGAAACAAAGAGCAAGAAAAATCTCATCGGTTAAGATAATGATCAGACATAGAAGGTGGGTGTTCTTATTACAAATTTGTAAGTAAGAGGAAACATGCAGCAGGAAAGACTTTAGCTACATAGTTGCATGTTTCCTCTTAATTACAAATTTGTAATAAGAACTGGCTATTTTCAGATTTCTGAATTAGAGAGCCAGTTTTCTCTCTTACATGTGCGCACACGCGCGCGCGCACACACACACACACACAATAGTATAGCACTAACAAGAACTGCATCTTACTAATGAATGTAACAGTCATACAGTACAAAATATACAAAGAAAACTGTTCACAAAATAGCATCTTGAAGGCTCCCCAAATGCAACATCTGTACATAAATTCATCCCATGGTCCATTGGCCACGTTGACTAGGCTGCCTGGAGCTGTAGTTCAATAATAACTGGTGTACCACTTCTATCATTTTCTTTTCTCAGTAAAGTATTTTCTATTCCATCCATCCGAGATGCAATAATTCTTACAAGAATACAAATCTCTGAAGACAGTTTTTTCAGTTACAACTCACTAATTCTATTCAACTGAACTTTTGCAGGTTACTTTTTAAACAATATCTTCACAATGTACTTCATTAATCCTTATGTGGACAGGGAAGTGATGTCATTAAACATCCAACAGTCTTTTGCATCAAATCTCAGAGCTCTGTTTTGGCATGTTTCATTAATGTCTTCTGCATCCATATTTCTTTATCAGTGGAACTTCCTTTTTAATTCTATTTTTATTTGATTTTGGAAAGCAGAGAGGGTAGCCCCAGTGATCACTGGTTTTGAGTGTAGAAAAGAATTGCAACAGTCCAAATCCACCCTTATGTAAGTTGGCTCCGGGAGATTATCCCATGAAACCATGGCCTTTAACTATCCCTCTGCACGCAAGAATCTTTGTTGGCTTCTCTATTAGCAGGAAAGTTTTGCAATAATTTTTGTCAAAGGCAGCCCAGGACCAGCAATTTTGTACAGGTAGGAGAAAATTCTTGCTGTGCTGAGAATTTAAGGTTGGAGAGATATGACTATTTGAAAAACATCTACAGGTAGGATTTTAATTTGAACCATAGATCAATTTTTTTATTTATTGGTTGAGACATCAGGCTAAAAACTAGAAAACTGAGTTCTAGTCTTAGGCATGAAAGGCAGTTGGGTGACTCTAGGCCAGCCACTTTATCTCAGCCCAACTGATCTCACAGGTTGTTGTTGTGGGGAAAATAGGAGGAGGAAGGAGTATTATGTATGTTCTCTGCCTTGACTTATTTATAAAAATAATGAAGGTGGGATAAAAGTAAATAAAATAAATTCAATTGCATGAAAAATTAGCTTTCTTTTCAGGCAGGCTTCTATAAACCCCCAAATTCTGATCTTGAACTTAGAGAAGTTTTCTACAACTTTGAGGAGCACTTACGTAGCCATATGTCTAGATATTGTAGTTTGATGTAACCATTTGAATGTTGAATTCTATTAGATTATACTTGTTATCATTTATAATACTTTATAATTCAATAAAAAATGTTGACAAAAAAAAATGGATTATACTCATTACATGCAACTTTTAGAATGGCATATTCCCCCCAAATCCAAAAATTCTACAAAATTCAGTTCAGTATACCATAAAAGGTTTAAGCTCAACTGTGAACCCTTTTAGTTTATATCTGATGGTGCCTCTTTTTCAATTTTATATATCTGTGCCTGACTGGAATAAAAGCTCTCCTGTTTCATCATATTCATGCTTCATTAAATGAACTTGCTGTCAGGGTTCCGACGGATGCTGTTTTAATGCTGGAAGGAACTGAAACCTAAACCTATCATTAATATTTGTAAGCAGGAGAAGTAAATCCAAATGTCAAGGCTCCCATTTCAATTCTACTTTGGCTAGAGTGCATTCAAGCCTGCCATTTGGCACAGTGCTGCTTTTGGTTTAACAACGCACTACTTATACGGTAGCTACTAAATACATAAAGCTTGCAAATAGGATCAAATGCGTAGTTTCTTTAATTCTACAAAAATACTTCCCCATCGTAACTAAATTTTTTTCAGCTTTGAAAACAAACTCATAACATAATGGGGGTGTACAACCAGTTCTGTATTCCCATATAAAACTCAAAATTGTAATTTGTGAAAGTCTGCCTACCTTGTGTTAGCACAACTGTGGGAAACTGCACAGCTAATGTTGGTTTGCTAGTGCTGGCTAACTAGTGTTGTCTCAAGTATTGGTAATGGCTGGGGACAAATCTGGAATGATTAGAGTAGAGTAGTCCATTTACAAAAAACTCCTAGGGGAGATTTTTTTGTTATCTGTTATTAAAATGATTAACACAATAGGCACAATCTGTTATAAAATGTTCATTTACCAGAATGCAAATTAGTCTCCCAGGATGTTTTTTTACTATTCTAGTGGGACTGTTTTGAGGCATAAAAGCTATCCTAAAAAATAAATATTAGGGTGTACAAGGCTTTGGTTTCTATAGGAAGGAAGGAAGGAAGGAAGGAAAGAAGGAAGGAAGGAAGGAAGGAAGGAAGGAAGGAAGGAAGGAAGGGGGGGAGGGAGGGAGGGAGGGAAGGAAGGAAGGAAGGAAGGAAGGAAGGAAGGAAGGAAGATAGGCAGGTATGTAGGTTGATGGATATGAAGGGAAGTGCTTATGGATACTATTACATCTATGATTTCACAATGCTTTCAGCTGGAGACAATAGGCCTGACAATTGTTACATCTAGACTAAACAATGTATAAAGTAATTTATTTCAAAACTTGAATTTCAAAACTTTTTGAAAGCTTTCCTTGGAACAGAATTCAAGTTGCTTGTGCTGATCACTAATGGAGCACATTACACTACTATCTTTGCCTGAAAAGGAAAAAAAACCCACAACTCTTAATTTAAAATTAAAGAGTCACTTTGGATAGTGAGATGGGTGGCAATGTGCTGATTAAGATTAAGAAATAAAAAAAATAAAATTTAAAAATAAAATGAATTAAAATATTCCTCCATTTTCATTGAGGAAAAAAAGCTTGTTTCTCTTCAAATAGTAGTTTGTACCAATTATTGATTTACTTCTGGACTCAGTTCAAATGGCTAATATTGTCCTTTAATTATTTAAATCATATGCAGCAATTTATCAAGGACTGACTTTGCTTTGATCATTTCCTTAGCATCACACTGAAAGGACCTACTTGTAACGTTAGTTATGCTAGTAGTTATGATAAAAAGTTTTTTTAAAAAACTAGGGGCATATATTTATAGCTTCTTCTGAATTCAAAACTCCTCTTTGCTTTGAATTGGCCTCCCCCTCAAAAAAATCCATCAGGTTTAAAAAGATTTCCCTGAATTTTAAAGTATTTCTCTGATTTTAGAAATGACATGATTTTTATTGTTCGGATTGAAGCTTTGTGCTACCTATTTGGCCAGTGTCACATATTGATTCTAAATTCAGAATATTAATTGTAATCTATCTTGAGAAAACTTCAATCATCTTTTTTCTGCAGCATATTGGGGCTTTTTAGTTATTATACCATGTCTCAGACAAATTTCGAAATGGCCACATTTTAGCATTTACATATTGGCATACATACCCCAGCTGTTGCCACTTGACTCCTTCTGTAGTGAGAAAGCCATCTGAGACAGAAACTAAAAGTGTGTCATTAAATGTGCACTTATATTTCTAAAATATTACTCCCACACAAGATAGGAAACATGGTATATGGTTCTGGCTTCTAAAAGATGCATAACCTTGTTTCTGACAACACCACAAGGACATCACTGGGGAAAAAGAGCTAGTTTCCTCTGGAATTATGATTTGTGGTTACATATTGTCTAATTTCTGACAGAAATCATTTTTTTCTGACATCCTTGGAACATGTGCTTGCAAATCTGCATTTTTTACTGAATCAGTTTCAGAGTAATATACAAAGCAGTGTTCAGTAATCTCCTTAATTAATGTTCAGAATCAATGTAAATATTACATTACCTTTGAATTTGCCCAGTTCTTTTTTTCTTATAAAAGTTTGGGGGGGGGTGTTGTAAATAAATTATTTTCCACTACTGTACTACATCCATCTGCATTTGATTGCATTGATTTGACACTTTTATTTAGAAATAAATTTAGTTTCTTTGTGAATCCATTTCAAAATCTTTTGCTTTCCCATACTTGGATCCATTATTTCTAGCAACACAATCAAATATATTAAATGGGGGGTATGTCTACAAAAAAAAAAATCCATAACTGCAGCAGGATGGATAAATATATGAGTAAATGCATACACAGATATACTGTAGATATAAATGTAGAGAATTAGAAAATATATACAGAACATAAACATTAGCACAAGAGTTACAGAAGATAAATGAAAAATATCCTTCAACGCTTGACTGAACATATCTTATATAACATCAAAATAGATAGAGGTTATCATCAAAGTCACCCTCAATTTGCTGATGAGCCTCATACTGTATGTTGTAATTACACAAAAAACCCTCACTATTCTTTTTTCTCGATAACCCACAAGTTCAGGAATGTCAGGAAATATTCTTTTAATGTAACACATTTTCCCCCACAGGGAAAATAAATTGCAAAGATAGAATTTGTGCTGTATTTATAAGGCAACATACATAGCATTTGTTCTTCCCAATTTTTTTTAAAAATAACAGACGTAAGGTACTTTGGGCTGATAGAGAGTGACTGGCCCAAAGTCAGCCATGAGCTTACAGCTGCCGGAAGATTTGAACTGTCTCCTGACTCCTAATCCAACACCTTAACCATTAAACTATGCTGAATCTATATACTGTAGAATAAAACTCTCGTGTCTGTTTCTTTGTTTATAATCTTCAATTGGGCAAAACATTAAATAATAGGGCAACAATTTTTGAATCAACATACAGGTAGTCCTCAACTTACGACCACAATTGAGCCCAACTTTCTGTTCCTAAGTGAGACAATTGTTAAGTGAGTTTTGCCCCATTTTATCATCTTTCATGGCACCATTGTTAAGTGAATCACTGGAGTTAAGTTAGAAACACAGTTGTTAAATGAATCTGGCTTCCCTGCTGAATTTGTTTATCAGAAGGTTGCAAAAGGTGATCACATAACCCCAAGACACTGCAACCATCATAAATATGAGTCACTTGTTAAGTATCCGAATTTTGATCATATGACCATGGGGATGCTGCAATGGTTGTAAGTGTGAAAAATGGTCATACATCACTTTTTTCAGTGCCGTTGTAACTTTCAACGGTTACTAAATGAACTGTTGTAAGTCAAGGACTACCTCTATTTCAAATGGGCTAACTTACAGAAGGCATAATTTTGGCAAAGTTGTGGCTGCTTCAGTGCTGCTATGCTGCCTCCTCACCATAGTCAAGCATGGTCATGTAATTCATTTCCAATGCTCCCTGCCAACTTCCCACGAAGGAAGTCAGTGGGGAAGCTGGCAGGAAGCCGGAAGTCCTAGGTTGGCAGGCAGGTACCGTAAATGTCTGCTGTCTGGTGGGGGAGATTGCGCAAAGGTGTGAGGGGGTACATGAGAAGCATGTGCAGGTTGAGGAGGATGTGGGAGAGGTGCCACATGATAAAAGACGACTTGTGGGCATGCATGGAGCAGTGCTGCACTGGTCAGCAAGAGTGCACAAGGATGTAGGGAGGGGCACAGAAGGCACCCCATGGGTCAGGTGGTGGTGTGAGGGGTGTGCAAGAGGTACAGTGAGTGTCTGGGAAGTTAATAGTGATGCAGCATGCGTCAGGGAGAAAGCATGGAGATACGCAATCATTAGGTTAGGAGATATCACCAAAATGATGACACAGTCTAGTTTCCTTATATTCTCTCTCTTATCAAATCCACATGTTCTTTTGGATGGAAAATTTGGTATTATGAGGTGCAGCAAATATTCAACCCTTTAACAAAGAAATAAGAGTAGTTGTGAATTGTTTCCAGGATCCCAGGAATCCTAACTCACATTGTACCCCAAGCTGTGATATTAATTTTCTTTCCAGAAGTTCCAGTCCATAGATCCACTGGAGATAGAATGTTGCTGTAAAAATCTTCCCACATGACAGATTATAGTTAGGAAGCTGGATTTCTTGGGAAGCTCCAGGTGGCTGGTCAATCAATGAAACACACTTATTGCTTTCTTCTACATCAGAGATGATAATAGCTGGAGAACCATACCTTTCCCATGATACACTGAGCAAGTTTTTTTTCCAGCTCTGACTGGAAATAACTTCAGAGGAGCCACTAACTTGCAAGAATCCACCATTCAAACCCAGGTACATAGATAGAGGTATAAAGTAAGCTGCTTGGGGTAGGAGGAAGGCTCTCTGGTGCACTTCCTCCTAATACTATCAGTTGGGTGAGTTCAAGGACATCTTTTTTCTTTTTTTTTTAAAAAAAGCAGCTCACATAATGTAAGCCCACCTCTAAAGCGAGCACAATGGACCACCAATCAAAATGAGGATGAGTCTCCATTCTTAATTCTCAGGTAAAGTTTTTAGTCACACAGGAAGCTAACAAAATAGCTTCTTCATCAGTTTAGGAAGCTGAGGAAACAAAACCTAATTGCGGCTTGATGAAGCGGGTGCACAGCACGCATTTCTGTGCAGTCATATTCGATCGAGGATGGATAGAAGTGAGTCGGCATGATGATGGAGCAAATTTTCATAGTTAAATAGAGTCTGGAAAACATCGAGGCATTAACATTTATTTAACATGAACCAGCAAAAGAAAAATAAACTACCTGGTCCCTTCAAACATTTATGCATTATCCATCATAGCAACTAAGTAAACATTAAAGGTCATAAGTCCATATGATCTTTACAAAAAACAACAGCAATCTCAGACAAATGATGACTAGGATATATCTATATGGTTCCATAAATTAAATAAGAATTATGTGACTCAGAATGAAAAAAGCTTTTTTTCAGGGGGAGCAATTTTCCCTTGTGTATAACAATTTACCATTATTCTGAGGCAAAAAAAAAAAAGCTGTTTAGTAAGCTCTAAAAAATATTTATAATATTTAAAAAGAAAAAAACCCTATTAATAGCACTTATATACCGCTTCATAGTGCTTTACAGCCCTCTCTAAGCGGTTTACAGAGTCAGCATATTGCCCCCAACAATCTGGGTCCTCATTTTACCGACCTCGGAAGGATGGAAGGCTGAGTCAACCTTCCATCTATTATTAAAATAATATTATGATTATTATTTAGATTATTTATATAGCTGCCTTTTCAAAATGTCTTGGGGCAATAATTTAAAAATACCCCACCCCACACACACACAAAAGACCCAGTTTGGTCTGGTGGTTAAAGCTCCAAGCTAAAAAGCGAGAGACCATGAGTTCCAGTCCTACTTCAGCTATAAAAGTTGGTGACTTTGGTCCAGTCACTCTCTCTCTCTCTGCCCAACCCACCTCACAGGATTTTGTGAGGAAAATAGGAAGATGAAGGAGTGTTAGATATGTCTGCCACTTTCAGTAATTTGTATAAATAATAAAGGTGGGATAAAAATAAATAAAAATACCCTCCTCAGGACAAGAAACAAAAGTAATAGAAAGTACAGAGCATACCCCTCTCAATTGAATATGATAGACATTATTTGTGTTTCTTCATGTTTTTCATCCCATGCAAGCTGCAAAAATATTACCAAGATACCAAACAGCCGCCTATCCCTGGACTAGATAACACATATCACAACATGTATCACATACTTCCACATTTTTAAGAAGGCCCTGCTTCTACCTTAAAGCATGAAACTCCTGAAGTTAATTTTCTAAAGATGAAACAACTTCCAACCATAAGTAGGAGGAGTAAACAATAAATCCTGTCTGCCAGTAAGAAAAAGGTCTCTCCACCATGACCCATATTGATTGTATGATCCTGGGCAGTATTAAATATCTTCATATATAGAGAAAAAGATTTGGGGACTAAAGGCCCCACCAACAGTCTGCTGCCATATGAATCTATCCATCGGTTGAGTTTTTCTGAGACTCTGCTTTACAGATGCTTCCATGAGTTACGCAGGACAAGAAATCAGTGCCATCTGATTTGTAAATCAATTTCCTACATCTTTCCATGTGCACAGAAATTGACATTTTTGGAAATTTGATGATGTGGTTTGCAGTTCCAAAACTACTCATGAAATGTAGCAGAGGTTAAAAGTACAGCACAAATAATACATTACATAATAGAAATGTTTTTGCAAGTGTATAGGACAGAAAATGCTATGTAAAAATAGGTTTTAGAAGAAGCATACACAAGGTTTCATGTAGTGTTTGCTGAATTTGTTAATCAATGTGGAAACAAAACACCATTATAGTCAGGAAAATAAAAAACTGCGCAGAAACAAAACTGAGAGATTTGCCCTAAAATACAAATTTATTTTACTTACTTAAAGATTTTAATGTAGTATTAACTTTTTCCCTCTTTTAGCTTTCAATCAAGAGTATTTTTTTCAAACCTTTCAGAGATAATAACATTTTGTTGTGGGTTTTTTTTAATATGGCGTCCTTTAAAACCATATACCCCTTTTAAGAGCAACTGATTTTGATGTTTGAAAGCAACTTTATCAGGTGGTGAAATGTGGGGTGTAAATAATTCAAATAAACAAATAAGGTTCAGAGTTATTCAACACATGTTCCTTTTGTAATTGAAACTACTAGTATGACCTACAATTTTTCACATTTCCTAGACATATCATTTGAGTGAGTGAGTGAGTGAATCTGTCTGTCTGTGTCTGTCTGTCTCTCTCTCTCTATCATCTATCTATCTATCTATCTATCTATCTATCTATCTATCTATCTATCTATCTATCTATCTATCTATCATCCATCCATCCATCCATCCATCCATCCATCCATCCATCCATCCATCCATCCATCCATCCATCCATCCATCCATCCATCCATCCATCCATCCATCCATCCATCCATCCATCTATCTATCTATCTATCTATCTATCTATCTATCTATCTATCTATCTATCTATCTATCTATCTATCATGTCCCAAATGTTCCCACAAGGGATTTATGCTACTCTCAAATCAGGACACCTGCCATCCCATGCTACTGCCTCTGTTCAGCAGCTGAATGGATTAAGTTCCAACTCAATTCTGGTGCAAAAAGAACCATTCTCAGCTGGGAGTGCAAAATTTTGTACAGTTTTCAGACAGCACTCTACAAGATGCCTGCCTGCAAACTGGGAGAAGGACGGAGAAGTTTTGCTTCAGCCTTCCTGAACATCACTGCCCACCAGATCCTCTAAAGGAAAGGTTGCCTTGACAGTTTTGCAAATCCCACTTCATGTAACAGGCAAAGCAGCAATGGTGAAATTTTTAAGATGCTGTCAGTTTTCCCCCTTCTCTTAGGGAAGGGGCAGGCAATGTAAAAGAACAGGCTGCTTGTTTTTTTTTCCTATCTTTTTTTTAAATAGAATGATGTTAAAAGATTTTTTGTTATTGCAGAATTTTTATTTTCAGCAGATGATATTTGTGATTTGATTTTCATCTCTTAAGCTGCTTGAATTATCAGGTTTTTTTTTTTTTTTTAAAAAAACAATTCCTCAAAGACTAAGGAATGAAATTTTCATCATCATTTTTTTTTAAAGAAACAATTCCTCAAAGACTAAGGAATGAAAGTTGCAGCAGCAAGAAAGTGTCCATTATTTACCTATTAATATTTTTTTCTTTTAATAGCAAAACTGCCCATCCTACAGCACTATCAGCAAGAAAAATTAACAACCTGATGCTGCCTTAGGAAACGCTTCAAAATAATTGTCATTATGACCAAATATCTACCTGTTTTTCAGAAAGCATTCCATTACACAGAGATTAGATAATGCAGAGATGAGAAGCTTGTTGGAATTTAGGAAATGTTTTATCTGCCTCTTAGCTGAGATCTGGAGGAGATACCTTGAAGGTACTGCAACTGCCAGATATTTGCTATGCAAAGACCCAGGAATGTGTGTTTTGTACCTGTATATAAGTAGCCAATTGGCATTCATTCCTTGTTTCGTTATGGATGATGCCGAACCTTTTAAACTTTCAGCACCTGTTTAAGATATATCTTTTGACCTATGCTTTCTTTTCACTGAACCATGTTCTTATTTAACACAATATAATTTTGTTCACATAAGCACACCACCTCTGTACTTTTACCTTAACCTGTCTCATACAAAAAATGAAATATTGCATCCTTAATCATCTCTCTGAAAATTTAAATTTTAGGATAGCAAAGGGTTTTTTTTTTCTTTTAAAGGACATGGAATTTTACTCTCCTGTAAATGTTTCACAAAACTTCTCTCCCTCCACCTGAAAACGTATATACAATCATTTACAAAATTACAAATTACATATATCGCTCTTTCTCTGAAAAGTAAAAATCTTAGCTTTCCTTTATGAATTCATAGACGGACAGCTAAAACATAGTTAGAAAAAATATTTTCTCAAACATGTATTTAAAAAAGAAGTACATTATTCTTTAAGCTTCCATCAAAGTAGATAGTCTTGAACTCACCTCAGTACATGAGTTGATCCATTGATAGTAGTGGTAGAACAAGGTACCGTTTGTTCCAAGATGGAAGGTCTTCGATATCGTTCATCACCACAACACAAGATGATGAGGAAGGCACGTCTGAAAGACTTGTTCAAGAATGCATAAAGGAAGGGATTCAGTCCTGAATTGATGTATCCCAGCCACAAGAAAGCAGTCCATATCTGATCAGGAACTGCATAATGTATGAAAGGGTCTATTATGTTTGTGATAAAGAAAGGTGCCCAGCACAAGCAGAAACACCCCATGATGATACAGAGGGTCTTTGCAGCTTTAGTCTCAGTCTTCATACGGTGTGTGCTATGCTGATCCGGGTGTTGGTGTCGTCCATCAGTTGGTGCTCCCGCACGCTGTAAGATTCGTATCTGGTGAGCATGCTCTCTTGCTGTAATGTATATTCGGTAGTAGGCTAGAACCATTAGCAGAAATGGAATGTAGAAGGCTACGACTGAGCAGGTGATGGCATACGGCTTGTTCACCATGAATATGCAGTAAGTTGAGTTGGATGCATTGTTGAACTGCCTTTTCTCTACCTGAGGAGGTAAACAAACAAAAAAGCACAGAAATATTACAGGCTTACTGAAATATTCCTGAAAATAAAATGTTCTTTCTTAGCTTACCCATTGCGTACAAATGACGTTAGCATCACAGATCTTTTTTCACCAACCTCTAATACAATTTTTGTCTCACAATTAGCCCATTTTTTCTTTCATAATTATGATTTGTCCTATTCATATTTGTCCTATTTTTCCACTGTAGTTAACTCTCTTGAATGTTTTTTCTATTTTCAACAACTTTTGAACTACTTCAGAAAGAAAATATAGTACTGAAATATCAAAACGGGGAACAAATAAAGTGCAATTAATAATAATAATTCATTAAAATTTTATGGTGCCAGATTTTGAGCAACTCTGGGTGGTTATTTTTTGAGTTTGTAAAAATCTGTTCTATTGTCCAGCATATATCAGTTTTGATGAGAGGAAGGGATGGGAAGAGAAAGAAAATTGAAGATTACTAAGCTTTTAAGGAAAACATTGTATTTTATTGCAATGAATACCACTGATTGATAATGTAATATCCAGAACTGGAAACTATGGTTTCAAAATACCTAGATGGTATCATGCTGGAAAAGACTATTCTACACATTGCACAAGTGATAAACCATTACAGTGGAATTGATATCAAATATCAGTATTATTTCATTCAGCTACTGTATGCTGGAAGGGAATGTTAGGAGTTGTGGTTTCAATACATTTGGAGAGGCTGAGTGGGGAAACTGGTTCAGAACTTTTCTCCATCTGCTCATGGTTTCCTGAGACAAGTAGGGTGATTTTTTAAAAAAATCTCAAAAGCTACAGAATTTGCAAGGTTACTATGAATTCTATGAATTGAACAAAAATTGTATCAGGCCCATATTTCATGAAAAGAGTTAATATTGCCTCTCATGTGTTATTGACAGCAGACTTTGTCATGGATTAGAATCCTTCATCTAGAGAATAATAATCATGAGAGTTGGAATACTGTCAATGTCAGGCAATAACTACAGAAAAACAAACTTTCAGAAAGGAAGTCAATGCTGAATAGGGAGGGGATTAATGAAGCAAATGTTTTATTTGAACAATGGATCTACTGAAGTGTTCTGGGAAGCAGTCTAATGCTGTACATGTAGTCAATCATCCTGTATGCCTAATAGAGGAAAAGGGATATCCAGAATATATGTAAGAATTAATGTTTCTTCCATGCAATGTATGCTGTGTGACTCAGCATTCAAAGCACTGTTCACTTAACTGTTGTTTTCTTTTAAGTCTAATAGTAAAAATGGTTGTCTCTCATCCTGCTATAATATTTCTGAGACAAATTGAGAAAATAAATTATTAAGAACAATTTTGTTTTCCTATATATCATAATCTTCTAGGATTACGGTGCTGTAAAACCAGAAATCTCAGAAATGGAAGATTCCAGAATGACGATTCCATCAATATTATGGAGAGAGGTAGACTTGATAACTGCCTCAAATATCTACCTTTGGATCTCATTGTTGATGGTTAGTTATATTTATCTGTAGCTGTCTATAATCATGAAGAGTTACACTGCTATGCAAGCCTCTTCTCGAAAATTTTGTTAAAATAACAGGCATTTTAGGAAGTAGATTAACAACATTATTTCCATAAATGATGAAAGAGAATTTTAAAAAAAACCTGCAGAATAAAATATGTTCCATCTTTTTGAGTTCCTGAAAAAAGGCTTGTATTTCATATAGCTCTGCTTGCATAATCTTTATATATATAAAATGCAAAAAGGAAGCAGTATGCTCCCTCCCATATTTCGGTATACCAGGTGATTTAACAGAAAAAAAACATATATATATCCTTGTCCCTGGAACAAGCTGATAGGGAGGAGATCCTGTGGCTCAGAGGTTAAGCATTTGCCTAACAAGGCAAGCTGCCCAGGTTCAAATCCCAGTAAAAAGGGGTGTGGCTAGCTGATGAGAGCTAAATAGCTTGAAATAGATCTATACTAGTCTCCCTTTATTTATTTATCAATAAAAATATGTTACACACACACACACACACACATTTATATATATATATCACTTTTTAAAATATCTAGGTTTTATAGTTCTGGTACCTCTCAAAACCCCATATTCATTTTTTTTTTTCAAATCCTTGAAATTCATCACAGCTCAGAGAGGCTTTCCAATGCAAACATTGCCAAAGACTCAGTTTTTAGAGGCTCTTGAATCTGTGTAGTTACAGAACTAAAGAAACAGAACACACAGCTGAAAGAGAACTGTCCAAAATTTTATGGTTTTTGGTGATTCCTCCCTCTCAAAAAAACCTTTTCTAGGCTACATGACACAAAGGATAAGTAGAACCACAAATCCTTCCTCCATGTGCTTCCATGTGGTCAGTAGCTCTAATGATCTGAGCAGACTGGAAGAGACTATCTAAAGATTCTGGCTGCCCAGAAAGCCTTGTATCAGACCATTAGGTTTTGCTTTTGTCCTGTTCATTGCTACATTAAAAATGTATTATTAAATATAAAATAGTTTATTAAATATTTTTAAAAGGAAAAGGTACTAATACAGCTAATATGAAGTAAGAAAGAAATTAAAGAGAAAGCTAAAAGTGCAAGAAAGTAATAGAAAAAATAGCAAAGAAAGAAAAAGTATACAAAGAAATAGCTTCTGATCTTTTTTACAGCAGTTAAAAGCAGTTAAAAGTACAATTATAAATGTACCTCTTATTTTATCATTCAAACATAACTTTCTTCTTTCTATAATCTCTACTCTCTAATTATCAATTTTATGTTTTATGCAAAAGGTCCATATGGGAGCAATAAACATAAATATTGTATTTTCTTTTATCAAAGAAGTCAATTTAGCCATCTCAGAAAGTTCCATCATCTTCATTAACCATTCCTCCATAGTAGGTAGTGCCAAATCTTTCCATCTTTATGCATACAATAATGTTATTGCAGTTATCATGTACAAAAACAAAGATCCAGGACTTTTTTTTTTCCAAAGGACATACTATCAATACAGAAAGGTAGATAAGGTGGACAAGTTGCCTATCCTTAAACTGAAAGGATTGTTCTTTAAGGACAGGGGTGTCAAACTCAAGGCCCGCGGGCTGGATCCGTCCCACGGGGTGCTTAGATCTGGCTCGCAGGGCCGCCTTGAAAACAGCAAAGGCCCATGGTGCCTCTGCCAGCAAAAATGGAGCTCGGGAGGGCTGCACGCGGCCCTCCCGAGCTCCGTTTTTGCTGGCAGATTTTTGCAGGAGGCCGTTGCAGCCGAAAACAGAGCTCGGGAGGGCAGCACGTGGTCCTCCCGAGCTCGTTTTTGCTGGCAGAGGATTGCAGGAGGCCATCACAGCCAAAAATTGAGCTCAGGAGCCCATTTTCTGTGGCAGAGCACTCGGGCCACCACAGGCGCCCCCCAACATGAGTGACATTGAGCTGGCCATGCTCACCATGGCCACGCCCACCCCAGCCCTCCGAGGTCAAACACAACCCTGATGCGAAATCGAGTTTGACATCCCTGTTTAAGGAAATCCTCTTGCAGAAAACATACTCAGATCTACTCTGTTCAAATAGACATCTATCTATCTTATATAACCAAGATCTCCCCCATTAGAATTAAGTACAAAATGAATACAACATGAACATATTCACTTAGAGAAGTCCAGGCTTTCCTATTGTTCCACCTAAGTCTTGGAGGGATGCTTGAGAAAGAAATTATTTTACAGTTTAATTATTATTTTAGGGTGCTTTTGACTTCAGAATTATAGGATACTACTCTATAACTTTTGTGACCAGAAAGAATACCAGGGCTTATAACAACAGATTTAAAGGTAGTAAACGGTCTCTGAGGTCTTGAATGTTCCAGCCTTGTTTTAACTTTTTTACTGTTAATCAAACATTTCAAAATGAATAAACACAGAGTACTGGTATGAATTAAATGTACTTTCACTTTACAGACATTTTCATTTCTTGGATTCAGGGAGCAAACTTTCCATTGTCATTTAAATCATTTAATAACTAAGGAATCAAGTTTATAGTAATCATCCAAATTGCAGTGAGCCACAAATAGCAGAGAACAGCAAGTTGAAGAATGTGCCTGTTGGTTAAAGCTATTAGAAAAATGCAAGTAACATACATTTTGGAGGGTACATTTACTCAGCTCTATGATATGGAGAAAAACTTAGCTACCCAAAGATGATAGTGTAAGTTATCTGGAAACGTTTTGAAATATTTGGACTGGATGAGCACAGTACCATTAATTATTTTTATATTATTTATGAAATGTATAGGCTGTCCTAATCTGTTATCACTCTGGATAGTTTACACAGTAAAAATATAATAAAACCACTACAATAATCAAAAGTTCAAAAAGAACCAACAATTATTCAGAAAAGTCAGAATATTACATGAGATTCATCACCTGTTCTACCCCAGAGCCTGTGCTAGTTTTAATTTAAACAGCTACAAAACAAGGATTAAATGGAGTTATCCTTAAAAAATTTGAAGGCTCTCCCTTCCCCCCTGATATTAGTTTAGCTCAGAGGTTAGTTTAGCTCAACTCTTAGTGGGATATACTTTAACTAAACTAAAATCATCTATAGAACTATAGATCAGTGTTAACATTATTTGTCTTGTTTCAAAAATACTTTTTATTGTTCTTTTTTGCAATTTTCTTCTTCAATTATTATTATAGAATTTTAAACTGTAGATAATATTGAGAATCTAGAACAGTTTTTCATAAGTGATATTTTGTGGAATCCAAGAATTACACAAGAAGTCACTACGAGAAAACATCATAGAAAAATAAAGTTTGCTTAGTGCACAAGTCTAGTGCACACAGTGATGGGAATTTTTACACACCATGACTCAGCTGCCGGCCTGCTGCTTTACATTTGGTAGAGAGAGTTGTGTAGGTTCGAAGTGAATTGTATTGTGAAATTATAATATTGGTTGCCATTTTTATAGGACCCAAACATTATTTCAAGGGTTTTTCCAAGGGAAAAAAAAGGCTGAATGTGAAAGGCCTAGAATGGGAAATATATAGCAATAGCAATAGCACTTAGACTTATATACCGCTTCACAGCGCTTCACAGCCCTCTCTAAGTGGTTTACAGAGTCAGCATATTGCCCCCAACAATCTGGGTCCACATTTTACCTACCTCGGAAGGATGGAAGGCTAAGTCAACCTTGAGCCAGTCAAGACTGAGGGAAACGAACTCCTGGCAATGTGAGCAGAGTTAACCTGCAATACTGCATTCTAACCACTGCACCACTGTAGATAATATTGAGAACCTAGAGCAGCATTTATACCTCCAAAATGTGTGTTACATTTATAATTTACCGTATGTAATTTATATTTAAATCAATAAAAAGACACACACAACAGGCACCATATAAATACCACACACAGAACAGCCCAAAGCACACACACTACTAGAGAGTTTCCCTGAGGATGGACTCCAGCACGAGTCCAAAAGCTTGGAAGACTAAACCTCTGGTCCTGGTGACTGACTCAGATTGGATCCTGCAACATTATCCTGGGACATGTATATTTGCCTTCATTTGTAAATCAATAACAATGGTATACAGTCTTTCAAGGCTAAGCAGGGCTGTAGGCAAAATAAAAGTATTCTGATTTTGACCTGGAATAGGTTTCACATCAGGCAACTGAGATTTACTCACCAAGTCCATGATGCCAATGCTATTCCAGCCTTGCATTATAGGAAGAAAAGAAATAAACATTGGGATTACCCAGCAGCCACTCAGCAATAGAGCAATGCGTAGTGGAGTCATCTTATTCCTGTAAACCAATGGCTGGCAGCAGATGGCATAGTACCTGGAAAGGCAAGAAGAAAAAGCTAGCATAAATAAAGAGCAAAGGCAAGATCAATATGGCTTACACTCCCAAAGGTGCTTTTTCAAACTTTGTTTTTCCTTGAAGACATTTCGCTTCTCATCCAAGAAGCTTCTTCAGTTCTGGCTAAAGAAGCTTCTTGGATGAGAAGTGAAACATCTTGAAGGAAAAACAAAGTCCAGTTGTTTATTTATTTATTTATTATTTAAATTTCTATGCCGCCCAACTCCCGAGGGACTCTGGGCGGCTTACAACAGAAATATAAAAAAAACATTTAAAAACATTATAAAAACATTTATCTCTGATACAAGAAGAATCAGGCTAGATGATATGCTGTTTTAAATGAAATTCAAGCATGTCAGCCTCTCTCTCTGACCTGGAAGCAAATAAAATATGTATATATTATGCTTTGTGTTGTTCTCAGAGCCTGGTCCTGAGCCATATAGGGCTTTAAAGGTAATAACCAACACCTTGAATTGTGCCCAGAGACCAATAGGGAGCCAGTGCAGTTCGCGGAGAATTGGTGTAATATGGGTGTACCTAGGTGTACCCATAACAGCTCACGCAGCTGCATTCTGGACCAACTATAGTCTCCGAACACTCTTCAAGGGTAGCCCCATGTAGAGCGCGTTGCAATAATCTAACCGTGAGGTGACAAGGGCATGAGTGACTACGAGGCGAGCCTCTTGATCCAAGTAGGGTCGCAATTGGTGCACCAAGCGAACCTGTGCAAAGGTCCCCCTAGCTACAGCTGTCAAATGTTGCTCTAATCTTAGCTGTGAGTCTAGGAGGACACCCAAATTGCGAACCCGCTCCGAGGGGGACAATTTCTCCCCCCCAGAACCAAGGATGGACAGTCGACATAGTCTTTAGGAGGCAATACCCACAGCCACTCAGTCTTGTCTGGGTTAAGTCTGAGCCTGTTGCCTTTTTGAAAAAGCACCTTTGGGACAACCATCACCTGGATGACTGAGACCCTCCACAGACATTGCTCACATTCATATCCCACTTCCTTTAGAACAGGGGTGTCAAACTCGCATTGTCACGTTGTCATCATGTGATGTATCGGGACTTTTTTCCCCTTCGCTAAAATGGGGGTGGGCGTGGCCAGTGCATGATGCATCTGGCCCGCAGGTCGGGAGTTTGACAGCCCTGCTTTAGAATGTTGTCCTATTTTATCTGAGGACATAAAAGGTCTAATAGTCTTAAATTTAAAGCACACAAAATTTACAAATGAGAAATTTGTCTGAATCAAATGTGATTTCCCTTACTCTCTCTGTTTCCTTTCATGTACAGCATAGCTTTTATTTTTGCTCTTCGATACGGTCACAGTGATTTTTCCAACAATAGGGAAATAAATGTCATCTTTATGCATTTCCGAATTTCCTTCCATATTTGGCAGGGAAAAAAGTTCAGAAGTGGATGAAAGTTACTGTAATATTTTCTATTCAGAACAAAATCTTCATGAACCTTTTCATTCTTCTCAAAACCTCTCAAATTCAAATTGGTTTGTTATTGTTCTTTCAAAGAAGTACATTCATTCTGTTTTCTTACAATGTTTAATTAACAGTATCTGGCTTTTTAAACTGCTACTGATGGTTTTATATTCTTATTTTTTCCCTTTGAAATGCTGCTCTGAACTGATGTGGCTTTATGCTGCTCTATTGATTCAGTATTTTATGAAACTCAAATACTTTGGCCACCTAATGAGAAGTAAGGACTCACTGGAGAGAAGCCTAATGCTGGGAACGATTGAGGGCAAAAGAAGAAGGGGACGACACGATAATGAGGTGGCTGGATGGAGTCACTGAAGCAGTCAGTGTGAGATTAAATGGACTCCAGGGGATGGTAGAGAACAGGAAGGCCTGGAAGAACATTGTCCATAGGGTTACGATGGATCGGACACGACTTCGCGACTAACAACAACAACAACAACAACATTGATTCATACAAGCCAACATGCACAAGCAGCCTTGAAAGAATCTTTCTGCCCTGAAGTAAAACAAAACAGGATCAATATAAAGAGATTGAGGGAAATATGGCAATCTGTGTCTGTCTTCTATTTATCCAAGCTCATTTTTATAGCCCTTAAGAGTTTTCCTTCCTCATTTTTGTGGACTGTTATCACTACCTTCTTCGTTTGTTGGTTTATCATTTAGCTAACAGTAAGATATCTAAAATACCCTGTGCTATACAAGCAAAACTTAATGGAGCTTAATGAAGCCTTCCTTCCTTCCTTCCTTCCTTCCTTCCTTCCTTCCTTCCTTCCTTCCTTCCTTCCTTTTTTCAACCTGGTCTCCCCACTCTGCTTTTGACTTAACCCAGTCTGAAAGGTTAGAGGACTAAATGCCCCTAGAAGTCTCAAGAAGAGCAAATTTGAGGAAAGAAAGAAAAATTCATATAATAGAAATGAATTTTAACTATTTCTATTCTATGGATTTTTCTCTCTTTCAATTCTGTGGGCTCCACCTCTTCTTATTTTCATCATGCAAACAACCTTGAGATATGCAAGAAATCTGAAGCAGCATCTAACTCACCTCCAGAGTGTGGCAGACACTCTGTGGTAGCATTAAAAATGTAAATATTTGGTGAATAGGGAGGCAACTGTCGTTATTTGAACCACAGGAAAGCATTATTGAGAAACATCCTAATGATTCTTGTCTCGGAAAGAGTTTTCCCCTCCTGCTGATGTTTATGCTAAATGAGCCGAAAGGTCTGCACAGGTGGTCATATACTGGCAAGAATGAAAAGCATTGCACTATTGTCAACATTAAGGATAGCTTAGCACTTAACTTATTGATAGAGCAAAGAGAAAGACAGAAAAAAGTTGCTTTCCACATGGGGAGCCTACTCAAAAGTAAAGTCCTTACTGGAGATGAATGTTTAAAAGCGGTCTCTGCATATCATTAGAAGGTATGAGGAGATCATTAAAATACCAAAAAGTGTGTTAATTTATTTAACATGTGCCAGGGCTTGAGTCCCCAACATGAAGCCTGGAAATGCCTGCTGGCGGTTCCCTTGATTCCCCCAGGGCTTTCGCCTACTTGACCTTTCGTGTGTGTGTGTGTGTGTGTGTGTGTGTGTGTGTGAGAGAGAGAGAGAGAGAAGGAGAGGAAGGGGGAGAGAGGGAGAGGGAGTGAGAGAGAGAGAGGGAGAGAGAGAGAGAGAGAGAGAGAGAGAGAGAGATTAACATGCTACAAAGCAACACATGAGCTTCCAGCGTCATTTCAACCAATGGTTCCCAAATGGACTTCATCAACTAGCAGCTTTCCCAGGAAATGGGGTGTGTGCATAATTTCTAAAGGAGCTTGTGTTGTGACACTGTGGCGTCCTGATTAAAACAGCAAAAGCTGCTGTTTCTGTCAGCTTTCTTGGAAAATAAAATAAAATAAAATAAAAATACTTACTTTGGAAGTAAGGTCCCTTCTTACAAAGGTAAGCAGGGAATGAAAGTTTGTTCTCCAAAAAGGTGAACAGAGGTGTAGCAGGTTGCATTCTGGTAAAATGATATTTTATAATGGGATACATCCCAGTTAGAAAGGAAGTGAACTTTTTGGGAGCCTAATGGAAAAAGACCTGGAGAAAAAATTTGGAACTTTGTTACTATATATGTTGACAACAGCAAGACTATTGTATGCACAAAAATGAAAGGACTTCGACTCCTACCATGGACGAATGGTTCCAGAAGTTGATGGAGTTGACTGAAATGGCAAAACTGACTATTTTGATTAAAGAAAAGAATGTAAGTATTCCACATGGAGACTGTTTCTGAACTTTGTGCTTGAAATGAATGAAAGAATGAAACTTTGATTTTGGGTTTTACCGATTAGATTGATAGATCTTTACAGAAATGGCTTGTTAGCAATAGCAATAGCACTTAGACTTATATACCGCTTTACAGTGCTTTACAGCCCTCTCTAAGCGGTTCACAGAGTCAGCATATTGCCCCCAACAATCTGGGTCCTCATTTTACCCACCTCGGAAGGATGGAAGGCTGAGTCAACCTTGAGCCGGTGAGATTTGAACTGCCGAACTGCAGCTAGCAGTCAGCTGAAGTAGCCTGCAGTACTGCACTCTAACCACTGCGCCACCTCGGCTCTTATTATATTATTATGAAAAAAACAAAAAGTTGTGATTTGATGTTAATGCCTTATTTTACTGCAACAGAGAGAGTCAGAAGTCAATGTTTCTTTCCCCCCCCTACCCTTCCTCACTTATTTTCGCCTTCTTTCCCCCCACCGTTCTCCTATTTACTTTTGTATTTTGTATCTTATTTTATCTTATAACTCAATAAAAATGTTAAACCAAGAAAGGAAGTAAATTTTTTTAGCCAATTATATATGATGTGAAGACCATTCTTTCCTAAGATATGAGTTTTACTATTTACAGTAATTGGAAAGGTACATAGAAATTCTTCAGGATTGTCCATAAATCTTTTGAAAAAGAACACAAGCATTTGGCCATACTCATAGTACACTCATCTAAGGTAAGACTTCTTGTAGCCATTTCCAAAAGAAGCTGCATATCATATCCTAGGTCAGTGATGGTTAACCTCTTTGGTGCCGAGTGCCCAAAGCGCATGTGCATGTACCCCAATCCCCAAAATGCAATGCGCCTCCTGCGCATGTGCCCCAGCCCCTTGCATGCGCATGCATCCCACACACATGCGTGGGGTGGCCTCACGCAGCACCCCCGCACTACGTTTTGGCTTCCAGTTTGGTGTAGGAGGCTTTCCAGACCCAAAATGGGGTGGGGGGCTCACGCAGCACCCCCGTGCTCCGTTTTGGCTTCCAGGTTGGTGCGGGTGGCAGAAATGGAGTAGAAAGGTAGGACGCGCTGGGGGGAATCTGCGGAGATCAGGGAAGGCACGGGCAGCAGAAATGGAGTAGAAAGGTAGGGTGCACTGGGGGGAATCTGCGGAGATCGGGGAAGGCACGGGCAGTAGAAATGGAGTAGAAAGGTAGGGTGCACTGGGGGGAATCTGCGGAGATCAGGGAAGGCCCCACCCTCTGCGCATGCATGGCAGAGACCCGAAGACCAGCTGGTCGGCGGGAGGCACGCGCGCATACACGGTGGAGCTGGGCTGGGGTGACGGCTGGTGTGCCCGCAGACAGGGCTCTGCATGCCACCTTGTGGCACGTGTGCCATAGGTTCGCCATCACGGTCCGAGGTGCTTCTCCCATTAAGTGTTAATTTTCCCCACTTAACAGTAAATATAAGAACATCTTAAATGAGATAAGTGGGAGGAGATTAGAAATATTCCTTTTCTTTTTGAGATTTCCAGTAATTTTTATTAGAATTTTTCTATCTTTATGCAAGAACATGTGTTTGATGTACAAAAATCAAAACCTAAAGCCCATTAGCAATGTCTCCACATTATTAATGAAAGAATGGAGGAGATAAATTATATATATAAATTATAAAAATGTACTAATATATGGAGAGATTCTGTTATCACTTCAGGAACAGAAGTTGTAAAGATTCTGAAGATACCGGTAGTTTCAAAAGCCTTTCTGAATATGCAACTCACAGTAAAAAAAAAATTCAACAATATGGAAGGTAAGTGGAATTTCCTTCTATCTCCTACTATGACCATATCTACCTATTATGACCATATCTGCCATTAGTAGATGATGTACCCATGCAAACTGAGACAATAGATAACACACAGAGATGTCTCTGCACACACATACACTTTCACTCTCTCAAAGTATTTAGAATCTAAAGGTTTGTATCTGATAGCATAGGAGCATATTCAGCTGCACTTCTTAGGAGCCTACTAAACTAGACTCTTTCAGAGGACAGGAAAAGTATAGGAATCACAGCTTTCAGTCAAAAAGGACTCCCTCACTTCAAGTGTCACATTAACCAAGTTATAACACACTACGGCACTTCAAGAGAGACAAGTTGGGCCAGTAGGCCACTTAATCTGACAATGACAACCCTTCATCTAAAAAGAAATCTTATGTTTTTTGTTATTTACAATTTTATGGCTTGTTGGGCCACAATCCTGTAGGCTTCTTCAATTGTGTGGTTTGCTACTCAGAGTAATGGAGCTGGTGAAGATACACTCTTTAAGGACTGCTCCTGTTGAGGATGTCAAATCATTAATTCTTTCACATTTAAAGAGACCTCTACAGGATAGTACCTGATAATGGCTTTGGAACAATTTTGCATTGAATATTTACAAGTCTGTGGAGTTATTTTCTTTTTTTGGCAAGACAGAAAGAAAATATGATTAGGCGGGCAGAGAAATGAGCAGGAAATCCCCTGGCTCTGAATTCACTGAAACTAAAGTACCAAAATGATATGGAAACCATTGGGAAACTGTTGCTAGTTTAACCACAATGAGAAGACAATTCAGTCAGATTGTTCTGCTTCATAGGTTTATGAATTTTGGTCATCTGCAGCTGACAGTGTCATGTAAGGTTATGTTAACTAATAAAAGCAAAGGCTATTGCTATAGAAGTGTCTGTCAGAGTTTGCAACAGCAATCAAGCACACACAGGTAACTGATTCAGCAGGATTCATTAACTTCTCTTTATATACAATATAACACATGAAGTAAATATACAATACCAACAGTGGTTCTTCCAACGTGGTAGAGAGTTACAGGCAAACAAGGCAGAGGAGAGAACAGTTTCAGTTTAGAGTTCAGAGAGCAGACAGACTAGTTTGCAGCTTCTTGCACAGAAGTTAAACTAAGACACACCCAGGCTCCTAGCTGTCTCCAGCAAATACTGTTTCAGTTTCCAAACAGCGCTCATTGGCTGACCCAGTTGTCATGTCTATTCATTGGCTGACCTTGTTACCACGTCTCTGCCAGTCATGAATACACTGACCGCGTCATCTTGGAATTTCATATTTTAATAGGTATATTTCTCCATAAATTTACACACATATAGTCAAATATAGGCTCAAGATATCCTTTACATGTTTAGTTAACTAGTAACAATGAAATTCTAGTAATATATTGAGTACAGTTGTAGTACAATTTTATTCAGACCACATACATTTCTTATCATCACAAGAAGAATCTAGGAAACACAGAGCTTACTAACAGGAATTATTTTAATGTCAGCACTAAATTATACCTTGTTATTTTGCTGCAATTAACCTGTAACTGAAATTCCCAAGTTTTAAAAGCAATTTGTGACATGGCTTTAAGGTGTACAATTCATGGGGGGGGGGGGGAAAGGGAGAGGATTCTCTTTG
>QLTV01004086.1:2159337-2181666 GCA_003457575.1 Thermophis baileyi
AGGAATATAATTGCTGGGGGGGGGGGGGAAAGAGAGAGAATTCTATTGCCCCTATAAGCTGCACTGGGTCTTCAGATTTACCTATCTATATACTATTAAAACACTCATTGTGTTTGTACCTACAAGTTAGCCCAAACAGCTACATTCCAACAATTTTTAAATCAAGATACCTAAAATCTGCTATCTTAAAGAACATGTAAAAAATCATTATTTATTCCTCTGGAATTGAAATTTCCATGATGTTTAGATCATGTTTATTCACAAAGATGTGGCAGTTGCAATGTCCCTATAATCATGGGATCATGATCGTATGATCAATGCTTCCAGCCAGCTTCCTAAAAGCAAAATCAATGGGGAAGCTAGCAGGAAGTCAGAAGTCGCTCCCACTCCCACTGCATTCTTGCCAATTTGTGGTCTTTCTGTTTATCTGTTTACAAATACTAAATATCTGTTATCTTAATATCTTAATATCTGTTCTGTTCATGTGTCCCACTTCTAAAAAAAATGTAAAGTTCTAAGAAAAAACATTCCCATGTTTAGATTTCCTCCGAAGAAGAATTCCACTGAAATTTTAATGATCTTGTTGAACTTCAGAATATGTTGGATATATACACTCTTCATAGGCAGCAATCCCCTCTAACAAACCTTTGATGATAAAGATTATACAACTAAAAATGCATAGACTTGTATTAGCTTGCACACATAAGCATCTGCCTCTATCATTTATCTATGGAAGGGGAAAGCATCTCCAAGTCAAATACTTACTCAGATATCAGGAATTTCTTTGAAAACTATTGACCATTATGGATTATTAACAGCAGTTCATTTAACCAAATGAATTGGGAAGCTACAAGACTATAAAATATTGCACTCCATATACTTTGGGTTGTGGAATTCAAAGGGAAACACTGGGAACTGAGCTGTGTTGGATCCTGAGAATTATACTTTGGTGGAAGAATGTTAAAACTGGTTTCTGATAGATAAGATTGAAATAAACCAGATTGAAGAACATATGTGTGTTTTAGAATAGTAATTTCTAGCCTGCCGTATCCAAAATATCCCAGTCTTAAATATTGTGGTAATAATTTCCACAAATTTAATTAAGAACTGAGGAATGAGGACTAAACTGGCCAGGTTTGCTGATGCCATCAGAGACATACAAAGCAAAACAAATTTGTGAAGCTCTCTAAAATGGATAAATATATAATAAAATGTGCAGCATGGTTAAAAACAGGAACTCACTCGCAAAACATTTCTAGCTTGACATATAAATAGATGTCATCTGAGCTGCTGATAACTGATTAGGAAACAGAATTTGACAACATAATGCATAATAACACTCTTGGCAAAGCAGAATCTAAACCAAGCTAGCACCACTCCCAAGTGTCCTAGAATAACTGGAATGGTCATAGCTGAGAAAAGCATTATTTCCCCTATAAAGCCTGCCTCAGGAGGGCATGTTTTTAGCAAAGAGAAGATTTACAGTAGGTAAAGATAGAAATCATTCTCCAATAGGCTAGGCACATATTGCAAGTTTTGTGTGTAATGTAGAGCAGCTGGTTTCAGATCTCTGGAAGGAGCTGGAAGGTAATATATTAGGTTTCGCTGGTTAGCTACTGTATTTTTCGGACTATAACATGCACCGGACTATAAGACGCACCTAAATTTACAGGAGTAAAACAAGAAAAAAAATAGTTTTTGGCCTCTGCGTATCGCGTTTTCGCCCTCCCCGGCCCCCAGAAGCACTCTGCAGTACTCCACACATCCTGTTTTCACCAAAAACTGGCCCATTTTTGCCAAAAACGGGCCCGTTTTGGGGCTCCCAAGCCCTCTGTGCTCACGTTTTTGCCCTCCTCGGCCCCCAGAAGCACTCTGCAGTGCTCCGCATGGCCCATTTTCACCTTTCCAGGCTCCCAGAAGCACTGCAGTGCTCCACACGGCCCGTTTTTGGAGAAAATGGGCCCGAACGGAATACTGCAGAGTGCTTCTGGGGGCCTGGGAGGGCGAAAATGCGATGCGCAGAGGGCTTGGGAGCCCAACAATGGGCTGTGTTGAGCACTGCAAAGTGCTTTTGGGGGGCTGGGAGGGCGAAAAAGCAATGTGTGGAGGGCTTGGCAGCTCAAAAACGGGCCAGTTTTTGAAAAAAAATGGGCTGTGCGGAGCACTGCAGAGTGCTTCTGGGGGCCAGGGAGAGTGAAAATGCGACATGCGGAGGATTCGGGAGGCCAAAAATGCCCTTATTCAGTCTATAAGATGCACCTAAATTTTCACCCACTTTTAGGGGGGGAGATGCGTCTTTTACTCCGAAAAATATGGTAAATGAAATAGTAATGTAGGAGTGCTCCTTCTACAAGGGGAAAACCAGTCAAATGGAATAAGAAGTACACACACCATGCCTGCCAGCTGATGCCACACATAGCCTATCAATAAAGGTTACTTGGATGAGAAGCGAAACGTCTTCAAAGAAAAAACAAGAAAGTCTAGTTGCCTCTTGAAAAAGAACCTTTGGGACAACCGTGACCTGGATGAGTGAGAATCTCCATAGACTTTTAGCAATAGCAATAGCAATAGCACTTAGACTTATATACCGCTTTACAGTGCTTTACAGCACTCTCTAAGCGGTTCACAGAGTCAGCATATTGCCCCCAACAATCTGGGTCCTCATTTTACCCACCTCGGAAGGATGGAAGGCTGAGTCAACCTTGAGCCGGTGAGATTTGAACCGCTGAACTGCTGAACAGTCAGCTGAAGTAGCCTGCAGTACTGCACTCTAACCACTGCGCCACCTCGGCTCTTTTTATCAAAGGTTATGTTACCCAGCTTGGAATTTAGAGATAGAAGAGTTTAAGGGTGGATTGAATGAATGTGAGAAAACTCAGATGTCTCCATGATGACTCTCAGGGCTACTCTCCTACTGTAGCAGGGCTGTCAAACTCACGGCCCACGGGCCAGATGCATCATGCGCTGGCCACGCCCATGCCCGGTTTAGTGAATGGGAAAAAAGTCATGATACATCACATGATGCCATCATGATGACGTGGTTTGACACCCCTGTACTGTAGCAAAACCTAAGGGTTCCAAACAATTCACATTGGTGTTTTCTGTGATTGTCTGGAGCATGTGGTTATATGTACATGGCATAAAGATTGTAAAACTTGATTCACTTCTCCCATCTTGTACCGGATTGGGTACTATGCTAATTGTTGGATTTGGCACAGTGTATATAAAGTTCTTCTCTATTCCATACATGTAAGAATGTGGCTTTTAGTAGTGCTCACATATAAAGTACATTGAATGAAAGAGAATCTAGATAGGTGCATAAGCAGGTGACAAGACACTTAAAGATGCAGCATGATTTTGATGGCTGCAGATAAAACTTTCTGTGGGTCTGCCCCTGTCATTGAAGAACATAAAAGATTTCATTATCAAATCCTTCATTTTATTTTTAAAAACTGCCTAAGTGTTTCAGGCAAACTCTTTCCTTATTCAAGCAAATTATTATCTTCAGAAATTGATTAAGAGCTCATATGAGTCTATGGGAGTGGGCAGTTCTAATTTAAATAAATAATAAAGGTAATAATAAGGGGCTTGGCCTATTCAAAAGAATATTTTATTTCACAGCTGCAATTAAACTTGTCTTATTCTAAACAATATTTTATTACCAAAATCTAATTATGAGGGCTTTGCTTATCCCAAATTGTATTATTTAGATGCGTTTCTTGGGCATTGAAGAAATTACTCCCAGAGTGGCAAACTCAGTTACTAATGTCTTGCTTGGTTGGATCTATTTATTTAGGGCTTAAAGAGACAAAATACTGCTTTAAGGAAGGAGCAAAAATCAATAATTGTAACTTTGCACATCATGTATTGTACAATGTGTCTAAATCATGACCCTATTTCCGTCATGTTAAAGTCTGAGCTAAGAAAATCTATTTACTAACATATATACATGTTTTGCGAGAGGGTTCCACTAAAGTATTTTGGGAGGCTGCCAGTGACAATAGAATTAATTATTGTTCTCATATATTTAAAAACAGATTAGTAAAACACTGTTGAACTGAGTAGAACCGAGATGTTCCATAAGTGATTTCCTGTCCCAATTACAAGGATTCATTTGTACCCTTCAGCATCAGTCCTGTTCCTTTCATTTCCTTTTTGCAGCAACTCTCCTTCATTACAGCTGAACAACTAAAATACCTTAGGAGGAGGAATGTAGTTCATTTATAGCTGGGACTAGGAATTAATTACTTTTATCTGTTTTAATTCCAGCTGCTCAATTCCAGCTCTTGGTTTGTTTTCATCTGTACAAAAATTCAGCAGGCCCGTCTAGAATGGAATCTATATTAGAGATTATGTAAAGATATTTACAAAAACTACTTGATTTTAAGAAGAATCTCAGTCTTTACTGAGACTGAGAATCTACTCTATGGGATACACACTGGAATATCCATAAACTTGAATGTTCCCTTCCCCATAACTATCAGTTGGACTTGTGCACTCAGGTAGATAGACTATCATGACATGGTATCTCCAACATCAAAGTCTTGCAAGTGGCTTAGAACAACACCATGGCCAATGACATGTAACACCTCTGGGAAGGATCTAAACAGATATTTGAAGATCTCAGACCTTGATCACAGATGGATCACAGAGGTGCTAGAGGGATAAACAAGGACTACTCATATACTGTACATATTTAATCATAAATTTCAAGGCAAAATAGATGTGGAAGAAATAAATCTCAATATTGTGTAGCTTTATGTCTACAGATACAATGTTTGTTTTGGATTTCTATATATTCTAAGAGACTTATTAGCGGAGGGGAACAATGTATGTCTCTGCAAAAGGCTGTTGAACTTTGCAATCATAAAATGTCAGCCACACAGATATAAGAGTATCTCTACGTAGATCAGAGGAAAGGCCTATTTTTCTTAATATTTTATTTTCCAGATACTAGATGTCAATTAAATCTTAAACTGATCTTTTAATACAAAAGGTTGAAACTATTAACGTTCTTTCATGAAATAATACACAATTCTTCTGTTAGAATTTTCCAGGACTGTGCTAAAGAATGGCTTTATATTCTTAAGCTAATGACAAACATGAGTAATTGTTTCTGAGCTTAGTCATTATCTCCCTTGCTTTTCCAAATTGCTAGATATATTGTAGACATTAACAGGGATTAAATGAACAAGCAAGATGGGGTGGAAGGAAAGCAAAAAGGCATTTATATTTTACAAAGAGTTCTCCCAGATTGTGGGCGGTTCTAGTGCATGCCATCATCTTTCTTATCACATGTGATACAGAATGGAAAATAGCTGGGGGGGGAGAAATCTGTTTAGAGATGCCCCCAAACTCTTAGTCTGAGAATTCAGCTCTAGCACTACTCATAAACATCTCCCAGACTCTCAAAAGAACCTCTTTCGCTTACTCTTTACTAATCAACAAGCTGATGAAACTAAGCAAGGCTACATTTCACATTACACAATGGGATTTTCATGGAAGTATGACAGATGTTCCAAAAACAGAATAGACAGACTCCAAAGAAAAGAAAATAAGCAAACACTTGCTAGGGCATACAGGCAAAGAGCAGCAGGGCTTCTGATAAGCAACTCCTAGGAAAGTCCATCTGACATCCATTTACCTCCTGTTCTTCTCCAGAATATTTTCTGTGATCTAGAGTGTTGCCAGTAGTGAATTGTGCCTTAGATGCTTCCATGAATCAGATTCCTCTAGGCAGAAAAAGTCTGTCCTCTCATCATTTATTGCTTGTCCTTTTTTTGTGGACTTCATACAGGGTTTCAGGAATAAGCTTGAGTTTTGACTGAGCAAAAATGCAAACTGATATAGTTCCTTCCAAGTAAATTTGCAAGTGAAAGAACTGGGCCACATTTGCATTAGTTCTTTTTTCCTACAGAGCTGTCCTATAAAATATTCCTATCAGCATGTGATGGATATGCAGGAAAACTGACACTCCTAATATCATATTTACTATTAAAAGGTGTATGCTGCCCTTCAAACAGTTTTCCCAAGGTAGTTTACAGAAAATAGAAAGCACTAAATAAAACAACGTATCAGCAATAAAAGCATACACAATAGGCAACCTGGTTAAAAATGTCATTATGGTATATCTTCCCAGTTTAATATATTGAAAGGTTTGGGGCATCCATGGCCAGTAAATCTTATTAGCATCAATCCACATGGGCAAGAAAAGGCTGGGTGCAGAAATGTTGACCCATTACGTCATTCCTTCATTTATTGTCCTATAAAATAGAATCCAGAAAGCCTAAATTCATGCAATTAGGTTTCTTCCACTGGCTGAGAACAAAAGGTTCTGCCTGTTAAAAAAAAAAAACCAGCAGGTCAGTTCCGGTCAATAGATGCATGAGAACCCAGATGGCCAGCACTGATGAAATGAAGCTCTCTCTAATTTAGGAGGCAAGTCATTAATAAGTTAATCACATAGCTTAATGAAGTAATGACTCTAGCCCTGATTCTCGTGAGGCAGTTACTCCACATAGACGCATGGTGTTTAATATGCAAAGAATCCTTCCTGTGTTTTATGTACTGAAATGTAATCATATAGACACTGTATATTACTATCAGTGTGTCAGTAGAAAGGAGTATTTACTGAATTAATAAAGGTGTTATCAGATTAAATCAATATTCGAAGAAAATAGCTGGATAAATGAGAAGAATATGCTTACTTGTGTATAATATTTGGGGAATAATATCATTTCTGTTCTATTGTAATTGGAGGACAGAGTGCAGCAGTATTTTTATATATTATGCTGAATAAAAGAACTTTGTTGTAACTCCTAGCTAGAAATTCTAGCATCGTGCATAGAAGTCTCATAAAAAATATCAGCTGCGGCCATGTACTAAATTGTCATTTATTGCTGTCACAGCTGCTTCCTGTCATTATTGAACAAACTGGCACAATTCCAAAGATCAGCTCATATTTTTGTATTTTTCAGACCAATGGATCTCAAAAATTTCACCAGAGATAGCACTTTGTTTCAAAGCAACAGAACATGGGCGTGTAGATGTATCCCTCTCCATCACTAGTTTTCATTCTGCAAATCGTCCCTCTCCCTTACTGAGAGGGAACAGGATCTCTAAAGATTCTTCCTTAGGAGAAAGCTGGGGAAACTTTCCACAGCAAGGGGGGGGGGGGGAAGAAACCCAGGTTCAGATGGAGAACTGAAAATCGGGAAATAGCACCTGCCCGGGAGGGGGGGGGGAGTACATTCTTCCTCTTTTAACTCTGTGCTACTTTTAAATAAAACTTAAATAAATTTAATTTTTTAAATAAAACGTGTTAGTTAGAAAAACTGCTATCGGACTCCTCCTGACTTGGCTCTCCTATTATATCTTCCGTATAGGTGAATCTCTTGTGAGCTCTTTAACAAAGTTACTTTGCCTAAAATGGAAGGATTTTATATACATGAGATATTTGCCTCTTTAGGAACCATCAAATGACAAATCTATCAGTGGAATAGTTCTATATTGGTAGGAAAAATATAGATATATCTATATATCTCCACCAACAAAATCTGTTTTAGTAATATTTTAGCCACAGTGGAATATTAGAATATTAGTTTCTTATGCTGAATTTCAGCACTCCTTTAGAGACTTTTTTTTATTTTTTTTAATAAAATAGAATTCTTTACTGGCCAAGTGTGATTGGACACACAAGGAATTTGTCTCTGGTGCATAAGCTCTCAGTGTACATACAAGCAACAAGTGATAAATCAGGATCATAATCATCATAAGATACATTCACCTGAAATCATAAGATACAACACTCAGCGATAGTCATAGGATACTAAATAAGCAATCAACATAAATCATACTAGGATACTAAACAAAACAATTAATGTAAATTGTAAGATACAAGCAACAAAGTATAGTCATAAGAAGATAAGGAAATACAGGTAGTCCTCGACTTACGACTGCAATTGAGCCCAAAATTTCTGTTGCTAAGTGAAACATTTGTTAAGTGAGTTTCCCCCATTTTACGACCCTTCTTGCCACAGTTGTTAAGTGAATCACTGTAGTTGTTAAATTAGGCAAACTGTTGTTAAGTGAATCTGGCTTCCCTATTGACTTTGCTTCTCAGAAGGTCGCAAAAGGGGATCACATCAGCGGTGGGTCGCTACTGGTATGGCCCGGATCTACGAACAGGTAGCGGCAGCAGCAGGAGGCTCTGCCCACCCGCCCCAGACGCTTCTGCGCATGCACAGAAGCTTCTGCGCATGCGCAAAAGTGTTGCACGCGAGCGCACGCGTGAACCAGTAGCGATGGGATTTGCAACCCATTAATGGATCACATGACCCTGGGACACTGCAACTGTCATAAATATGAGTCAATTGCCAAATGTCTGAATTTTGATCATATGACCACGGGGATGCTACTATGGTCAAATGTGTGAAAACTGGTCATAAGACACTTTTTTCAGTGTCGTTGTAACTTTGAACAGTCACTAAATGAACTATTGTAAGTCGAGAATTATCTGTAGATAATAGGAAAGACGAGAAGAATAATAGTAATACAGCCCTACTAGGTAGTTTGACAGTGTTGTGTGGGAATTAAGTGTTTAGCAGCGTGATGGCATGGGGGGAGGGGGAACTGTCCTTGTGTCTTGTTTTGGCGTGCAAGGCCCTATAGCGTCCTCTTGAAGGAAAAAGTTGAAACATTTTATGAAATTTGCTGAAAAAGAGATGCCTTTTAAGTGAGGGTCGGGACCCAAAAGGAAGCCAAAGATGATAGCAAAGAGCACGAAACCCATAACAAAACCCTTGACATAAAGAAGCAGATAAATCCCACTGAAGAAGCCAACGTTCTCGAGCATCCAGTCACAATTCTGGAGGAATAAATCACTGCTTTTGGCAACCTGGTACTGTGAATTTCAATTACATAGCTCAGTGCTTAAGATGGGTTTGACAATTAGTTACAATGGCTTGTCAGCTCCTGCTAAGACACAAGCAACAGAGTCATTGTCACAGACTACTTTCACAAGTATCATTTGCCTAGGGCAGTGAGGCAGGACCAAAAGAGAGAGAGAAAGAAGAGTAGGAGATCTGGCAGGGCATTTTAAGCTTAGTCTTAAAATTGGTCATCAACTTCTAATTTTACTTTGGGGAATGGAGTGGTTACTATCAGTGACATGCCTTCAGGTATGCCACGCTGTATCTGCTCCCAGGTGAAGTATCTAACCCACATTTTCTGGCATCATAAAATCATAGAAGCATAAAGTTGGAAGGAGCCATTTAGATTCCGGAGCCTAACCCCAGTGTGAATAATGGATCACTTTTCCATTGTTAATCAAAATTCAGCACTTGCCTTCAGGATGAAAGCCTCCATGTCTTCCTTGTCATAAAAATGATTTGTCGGTATTCAAGGCTATTGTACTTATCGCTTTTCCATTTAGCAGCCTTTGATAATGCAAAGATGGCTTGAAATTAGTCCTTGGAGAAGGAAACCCACTCTTGGATGAATGGCTATTCCTTCTAACTGTGTTTCCTATGATATAGGATGTCAAGTCTTGTGGGGAACTGATTGGCAGTCTGGGTATTCTTGAAGAAAGAATGGGAAATATCTTTCTCTCTTGGAGGTGCCATTGCCCCCATATTATCCCCTCATTTGGAACTCTTTTGTTTATTGTAGTAATGTGACTAACTGCAATATGGACAGGCACACAGTATGCAGTATAATGTTTTGAAGGTCATCTGAAGTTTGCTTTTATTGCAGCCAAGGATCACTCCTGTGTGACAATAATACACGAAACAACATAAAAAGCACAATCCCTTTCTGTAGTCATAAAACCCTAAAATTAAGGCAATATTTTTCTGCATTAAGCAATGACAGCTCTAAGGAGGAGAGCTACAGCTCATGAACGTTTATGTCTTAAATAATATTTGCTAGTTGGAAAAGGTGCTATCTGCCCGGGGCCATTAAGAGCAGAGCTAGTACCTTGTGATATTACTTGTAATAAACAAGAACAAACATGTTGGGCTTTTTTATGTTTCGGACATCAGGAGGTTTTAAGAGCCCAAAAAGTAAGTACACACATAAAACCCTAGGAATAATCAGCATGATGTTTTTGAGGGTTGGGAATTTTAAAGGTATGCCAGGTATTTTGAGCTTCTATAATGATCAATACTCTCAAACTTTCCCCAAAAGCAAAAAAAAACAAAAACAAAAAAACCCCCACAAAATTTCCTCCAGCCAATTGTGGGGTATCCAGCTTATATATTTCACTCCTTATGCATAATTAACACCTATTAATGAAGACAGGTGGAGCATAGAGTAAGCACTGCATATAGAATAGTTCTCTACACAGCCTGCTCTTAAATTTGCATTTCGTTGAAAAGTATAGATTGTGAGGAACCAGTGCAAAATAAAATAGACATTTCTTTGCTCCTACCTGTCTAATGAGATACAGCACAGATGAAGAATTGATGCAGTAGTGAGGAGGACATCAAGAGAAGTGCGAACCAAACAGAACATCCTTCCATAAATCCAGTTATCTTGAACCAGTTCAATCGCTCCAAATGGCATCACCAAAACAGATACTAGCAAGTCAGCAAAGGCGAGAGAGACTATGAAATAATTGGTCTTGATTCTCCTGTAAAATGAGATATACAAGCATTGATCCTTAAGTACTGTATTAGACAGTAGTTAGTTCTGAATTTAAAATTGTTTAACCATTTACTGTATTATTTCTGCATTAATCAAATGCATGTTTTGTTTAATATTTGTTTATTTATAAAAGTTGCTCCAAAAGGAATTCTATTTCTCCTGAAGGTGAAAATTATCTAATTTGTTGATTTACAGATTACCCTCATCACCCATACAGAACTGATTTATCTTTTAGTACTTTTTCAATTTTAACAAGCTCACTTCAAGTGCTTTTTCAATTTTTAAAACAATTTTCATTAGCAACCATGGTCAGAAAACATTGTATTAAAAAATTATAATTTATTCATCAGAGTGATGCATTTTAATTAACAATATTCTGATAGTAACTTGATTTCATTTTGAAGCATCCTATTGTATTGTTAAAAATGTTTATGAATATAGAATTTTCTAAAAAGATGGTATAAAACTGTTTTCTGGTCCTGAATGCGGTCATTACTCGTGCATGAGAAAATTTTCATTTTAGTATTTGCCAAGCATTATAGACTATATAGAGAGCCAGTTTGGTATAGTGGTTAAGGCACCAGGCTAGAAACCAGGAAACTGTGAATTCTAGTCCCACCTTGGGCACAAAGCCAGCAATTATCTTAGGCAGGCCACTGTCTCTCAGCCCTTGGAACAAGGAAATGGCAAACCACTTCTGAAAAGCCTTGCTAAAAAAAGTCTCCGAGAACTGGTCATGATTGAATGAAAGAACTAAAAACAATCCATATATTACAGATTCTTTAGAACAGGGCTATCAAACTCACAGCCCGCGGGCCGGATGCATCATACGCTGGCCACACCCATGCCTGGTTTAGTGAAGGGGAAAAAAGTTTCGATACATCACGTGATGCTGCAATGATGACGCGAGTTTGACACCCCTGCTTTAGCATCTAGAACTGCAGTAACTATTTCAATATAAAGTTTGCAGCCTCGGAAGCTTTAGCTAGGATCAAAAGATATGTAGATTGATGCCAAGAAGGGAATGACATATAAACAAAGACTCTTGTTTGTAGTTTTCTCTGCAACTGTCACAACTATGAATTGAGAACCTGGAAAAAATTACCAACTTTTCTCAATTCCCTTGCCACTCAATTATTTCCGCTTTTGAAATATGTAATAAAGCTTTCCTTCTACATCAATACACAATGGACTACTCATTTCCTTACTCTAATATTAACTGCTACCTTGAAGGCTTGGAGTGTTTGACTATACTACACACACAAAAAGAAAATCTGACACATTTTTGTTCCTCCACAACAGTTATGTAATTCTGTTCTTAAAGCACTATACAGTAATATTTGCTTTGGATGTAACTGTCCAAGAAATAATAGATTATTAAGTTGGCAATCTAATCAAATAAAAACACTTGACATAAATAACATACCTATTTGGAATTAATTTGCTCGTGTCTCTCTATGTGTAAGTCACACTGCTTATTTAACTTATATGCAGAGTACATCATACAAAATGCCGGCTTGGATGAATCACAAGCCAGAATTAGCATTGCTCGGAGAAATATCAACAACCTCAGATATGCAGACAATACCACTTTAATAGCAGAAAGTGAAGAGTAACTGATGAGGATGAAAGAGAAGGATGCAAAAGTTGGCTTGAAACTCAACATTAAAAAAGCTAAGTTCAAGGCTTCCTGCCTCATCACTTCTGACAAATAGAAAGGGAAGAAATGGAAGCAGTGACGAATTTTATTTTGGGGGGCTAATATCCCTGCAGACAGCAACTGCAACCATGAAATTAAAAGACACTTGCTCCTTGGGAGAAAAGCTATGGCAACATATTAAAAAGCAGAGACATCCCCTTGATGACAAAGGGGATGGTACATATATTTAAAGCTATGGTTTTCCGAGTAGTAATATATGACTGTGAAAGGTGGACCATAAGGAACTGAACAATTGATACTTTCAAATTGTGGTGCTGGAGAAGACTTTTGACTGAAAGGAGATCAAATCAATCAATCCTAAAGGAAATCAATCCTGTTCTTGGGAAGGACAGAAACTGACGCTGAAGCTCAAGTACTTTGGCCACCAAATCGGAAGAAAAGACGCACTGGAAAAGACCCAAGATGTTGGGAAAGATTGAAGGCAAAAGGAGAAGGGGACAGCAGAGGATGAGATGGTTAGGTAGTGTCATCAACGCAATGAACATGAATTTGGGCAAATTCTGGGAGACAGTGTAGGACAGGGAGGCCTGGCATGCTATGGTCCATGGGGTCACGAAGTCATACAGGACTCAGAGAAAAAACAACAGCTGTGTATGTGAAGAATAAAAAGAGATATCCTATTTCAATCCTTACTTGTTTGAAGATATATAATCATTTTACATATTTTCTCTATTGCTGATTGATATTTATTTTCTTTCATATTTTAAAATGCTTTACACACTGGTTAAATATTAAATAGCTTTAATAAGACAACAATGTTCTTCAAATAGTTGTGAGCAAAGCATATAAATTGCACAATTTATTCAAGTGAAACAAAGCTCTTTTTTGCTATGAAGATTTGTGTGGCAAAACAGAAGCAAAATAAAAATAGAAACACATATTAGTGATAAGTAATGGTATAATTATCTGTTATAATGCTTTAATTAACCAAGCTTGAAAACAAGGTTTTTCAAAAATGAAAATCTATGCTTCAAAAAAAAAAGTTGGTTTTCAGGTTTTGTTCTTTTCTCTAAATTAAGAAATCTTTCTGACAGGTTAATAAATGTTAATCAGTTCTGAAAGATATACCATATATTTCCTGGAAGGCATCAATAAGACACTAGTTTCTCTCTAAATTATTTTTCAATAAAAGTCTTCTAAACATAATCAAATTAAATGGGGGGTGGTGCCTAGTGGTTATCAAGGCAACTGTTGCTCAGAACAGTGATTCCTATGGATGTCAAAGACTCAGGAATTAAATTTTACCAGTTGTTTTATTTTTCTTGTTTTTAAATGCTTAACTGTATTCAGTACATCCAACTTTTCTTTGGATAATTTATCCACATCTTTAAAACCTTCATTGTTCTCTCTTAAGTCTGTACAGTCAGGAAATTTTTTTATACAGACAGCAGAGGTCAAAGTGAAAACTCTAATCCAGTGGTTCTCAACTTTTTCTTCACCATGGACCCCCTTAAATACCCTTTGTGGCCAAGGACCCCCAAGATTCAAATCATAATATGTATTCAAGTCTTCACAGAACTCCTGTGATGACATTGCAGCCCCGCAGGGCTCTGAGGACCTCAAGTTGAGAACCACTACTCTAATCCTAATAAGACCATGGAATCTTTATTAAAGGATTTCACCTTAAGAACATCGTGCAGCACATTCAATCAAATCAATCAATTCTTCAAAAGCAGCTCAGCATATACCTTCAGTGATTAAAATCTTTTTGGCTAAGATCTAAGTCCAGCTACTTTTTGGAGTCAGCTGGGCCCCCAAAATCATTCCTTCTTTTAGAAAGAGTTCAATTTAAGTTTTTGAGACCCATTTCTTTAATCCCCTTGTTGCATTTTAAACTTGGTCCTTTGCCATGAAACTGGCCTACTTCTGTCTGGATTTTCATCTTCTCCTTAAGCTCTCTCTTTTTTCCAGCTGGCTTGACCCCTTTAATTATGATTGACAGCTTTCAGTCTCCCTGGTGCCAAGCAATACATGCCAAACTACAACTCTATGGCTTTTCATGACCTGTTATCACTTTGATGGGTTATGAACGCACACAAGCTGATCTCAAACAGCAGGCCATAGATTTAGAACTTCAAGCAGACTTTCCAGTTCTACCAAGAAACACCTTCTTGAGCCATTCTGCACATCTTCTCCAACAGCTACCGTAACTACTCACATAATGATCCCAAAATTCAGAAGTGCTTTATCCTTTCAATAGGCATTACTGAAGGAAGATACCAAAAGGACCCCTTTGAACAGAGACTGTGCCCTGACAAAAAGCTTACCAAGAATTTAAATGGTTTGGCGGTCTAGTTAAATTTGAAATAATAGGATGATGGAGCAGGAGGAGGAGGAGGAGATAAAGAAGGATAAAATGTATGGATGGAGAATATCCATATTGAAAAACAATATTTCAATATCAAATTAAGGATTAACAATGTCAGAATACTATGTAAGAGCAAAGAATATAAAATTGACTTGTTTGATGAGGGATGAAGGTAATGAATATTTTCATAAAATATTGGAAACCCTTTATGAGCTTTTTGCTGAAACTAGAAAAGACTGTCACTGGTTTTTGGATTGCAGATTGAAATGGAAAGAAGTGATATATGTAAAGTAATTTCAAAGGGGGAGGAGCAGGGGTGGGTTCTAACTTACCTCGCTGCCGGTTTGCTTCCTCCCGCGCTGCATGGCCACGCCTCATGGGTGCGCGTGCGCAAAGCGTGCGCAAGCATGCGCAGTGCCGAAATTTTTTTAAAAAAAAGCCCCCCCAAAAAGCCAAAAACAAGATGGCGACACATGTGCAGTGCCGGAAACTCGGCTTCTGTGCATGCGCAGAAGAAAAAAAAACCCGGAAAAAATTCAAAAAAAAAAGTTCAAAATAAAATTTCAAAAAAATTCAAAAAAAAGATGGCGGCGCCCACGGACCGGCACCGACCAAACCGGATCCGTGACATCACTGTGACATCACCAGTGGGTTGCTACCAGTTCAGGCAAACTGGTCCGAACCGGGAGGAACCCACCTCTGGGGAGGAGGGATGTCACATTTGCTGGTACGTGATGTAAAGAAGATTGGAAGTCACTCTTTAAATATTTTCATTCTTTTTCTTTTCTTTATTTCTTTTCTGCATTTTCTTTTCTCTATATTACTTTTTCCCATTCTTTTTCTTTCATTAATTTCATTTTGTATTAGCTTTTATTACTGTTAAAAAAACTTCAATAAAAACCATTTTAAAAATAGAATTGTAAATGCTAGACATTTACAGACCAGCTACATATATTCCAATCTCAAACACACTGCAAACATCAGAAGTTTGATATTTATTTATTTATTTATTTATTTATTTATTTATTTATTTATTTATTTTTATATTTCTATGCCGCCCAACTCCCAGGGAACTCTGGGCGGCTTACAACAATATAAAAAAAACATTATTAAAATATAAAAACTATTAAAAAGAAACATAATTAAAAACATTTAAAAAACAACTAAAAACTCATACACACCATTTCATGGCCGGATCTCGCCAAATTACAGAGGCGAGATCAACGGCCCCAAGCCTGCCGGAACAGCCAGGTCTTCACGGCTTTCCGGAAGGCCAACAGGGTGGGGGCAGTCCGGATCTCAGGAGGTAACTGGTTCCAGAGGGCCGGGGCAGTCACAGAGAAGGCCCTCCCCCGTGGGCCCGCCAGCCAGCACTGTTTAGCTGACGGGACCTGGAGGAGCCGAACCCTGTGGGATCTTACCGGTCACTGGGAGCTATGTGGTAGAAGGCGGTCTCAATATAACACTAACAGCCAGGCATGAGCGGGAAGCAGAATGTTCTTTATCATACTGTTGACATTCAGTGTTGTTTTTCATCTTTTTATTTCACTTTTTCTGAACCTCTTTGAAGCAAAGAGATTGACGCTAACATATGCAAGGACTCACCTCAGTTGCCTGTCCCTGCATACAGCAACCATCACCAGTAGATTACCCAGGATAGCCATAAGAATAACTGCTGAAATAAAAGTGAGCAGTGTAATCTTCTCTGCCAAGCCAAATCCTTCAGTTGAGCTGTAAAGAAAAGATACAGATGTAAACCCTCAAGAATATAAATAGGCAGTGCCAAATTGGTTTGGTTATTCTGAGTCTCTGTACATAATTTAGCTTCTTCATCTGCAGAAACCACACTAATTTCCAACAACTAATGGTTGTAAATAAACATAATATAGAAGGAAACTGCTCTATTTACAGGGTTAAAAGTAAGAAAAACAAACATTACATGTAAGGTGATCAATCCCTAACACTACTCCTATTTTGTAGTTCAAAACTTCAGGACAATTTTTAAGACATTTTTTGTAATTAATTTTTCAACCTATATTCAAAATTGCTGTTTAATTAATTAATTACCCAAAAATTAAATTTATATACCTTGGTTTTATTAAAACAGGTTGTTCAGATATGCAATTTTTGACCAAAAATATAGAACTGACAGTACCTATATGATGATGTTATCTGGGCTGGAAAATTACTGTAAGATAATTTCCTACTTAGTTTGCATCCAGAATCCTCTCAGTCAATCCCTACATCAATCAGAGCAAGTGCACTAACCACAAATAAAATCTCTTTTTTTTTCATCCATTTCTTGTGGTGCTGGGAAAACTAGCAAGAAGCTGATAATAGGAGATTGTACAAAAAAAATAAATTGTACCCTAGTCAAGGCCATTACCAACATGTTGGATAGGATTCCAAAACAAACCCCTCAAATCAGTCCAAATGTTTCAATAATTCAATGATTTGCATGAACTCTCTTCAAAAGGAAGCCATATGCAGATATTACAGAAAACCTGTTGTGATTACCATGCCTACATAAGCATTTTCCAAGAATAAACACTAGCCTATAATGGGAATATTGGTCACAGTCACACTCCGGGCATTCATGTTAATGGTTACATTACAACAACTACAAATTTGTGTGTAAGAGAAATGTCATTCCATCCCATACAGGTTGAACTCCTCATTCTGCTCAATTGATCACATGAACCTCTGTTTTGGTTTGTTTGTTTGTTTTTTGGATTAAGCTTCAATATTCTTCCCTAAGATTTCCATAGCTTTCTTGAAATGTGACAGAAAAAATGAGAGTCCCCGTAGCAGTATATTTATGTGATGCAGCTGTGTTTTGGTTCTGGGATATGAACATTCTGTTGAAGTCAGGAAAATAGAAATCTTTAACGTAAGAGATTCAACTCGACAGTCTTGGATCCCTTATAGCCAAGGCAGAATGTAATTCAAACTACACTTGTCTTTTCCATCATAACAACAGTCTTCAATGTTCTTTGCTTGGATAAGCAAAAAGAAAAAATGGCACCTGTTGTATGAAGGAAGTCACCTTGCCATCAAAGAATGTCCAGAAAGAACCAATCTGAATTCTGGGAAAGTAGGTGTAATTCTTAATTGTATTAATTACTGAATCTTTAAGTAAGAAGAAACTGGAACATATTAAACCATAATTGAGTGTGCATTAATGAATTATTATAGACAATGTTGAATCAGATAAAAAAATGTTAATAATGGCCTGTTATAATTCTGAGATGAACAATTATACAGTACTTCAATTAATATCTGAATTCAACTGTTATTAAGCGATCATACTCTTTGGGATGGAGTAACCTTCACCTCTCCTTCATAAAATATTGGGTTCTTACAACTGTTCTGTCATCCGTTCATAAACTGATAATGACAAACCTACACAGTAGCAATTCGTTGAACCTTATTTTAATATTCTATATTTGGTTGCAAAAATGTAAAAGTTTTTTTCACTGTTAGAGTAAAGGAATTGAAAGAGTTCATTTTGCAATGTGGTACATTATTTCCACTATTTCCTTTCTAATACAAAATTACATAAGGTGAATTTACATAAATTTTTCAGCAGCAACTCAACTCATACCGGCTTACTCTTTATGCAAGCCTGCATTGTAATAGATTATTTTCCAGACAGGAACTTAGGGTCCACAGTTATATTTTAAATCAATTTCCTAAGAGTTTAAAATGCAAGCAAAATTCTACCCTATATATAAGCACAAGTGTAGCATATTTGAAAATATTATCTTTGAATCTGGGAGATCCAGATTTAATTGCCCACACAGCTACAAAGGGCACTGAATTTAAAGTATAGTCATATGAATTTAAAGTATAGTATATGGGTTTTCTATAATGTAGAATGTTTAAATTGTACATATTATTAGGTTATGCATGTAAGAACTTTACACATAATTTACAAAAAATATATATGAAATCATGAAAAGAGTGGGTATATGCTCATGATGGTATCACGGAAACTGGTTAGCTTCATTTGGCTGCTTTATTTTCTTACTTGAGCAGTTTGTGATATGTTCCAGAGTCAGCCCCGGTCATGTCTTTGCTGTGATAATTGAGTTCTTCCCCTTCTCTGTACCAATAAAAAAAAATCAAATTGATTTCTATCCACTCCATCTGGTAATGCCCATGTAGATAGATGATGTTTGCCTGTTGGAAGAATTCATTATTTATTTATTTATTTATTTATTTATTGCATTGGGGGGGGGCTGTCTGACTCCTAGATGAGTCTGAATGGTTTACATTCAAGGACAAGAAACAATAAAACAGAAAAAAAGCATATATGTCCAGAAACAACTTAGAAAGAAACCATTAACTATCATGAGCTGCTATCCTAATCTTAGGCCTGGGAGAAAAGTCAGATCTTCAAAATCTTCTGAAATAACTGAAGGTTATGGATCTTAAGGGAGATATTGTTCCAGGGGGCAGGCACTGCAAAATCATTGAGTTGACAGAAATGGATAAGCCATTCTCATTTCTGTTTCTTAGGTCATACAGCTGAATTATGTTTTCTTCCTTTTTACGACAATTTTTGGCATTCCAATCTCCAGCTCCAAGCGACATACTGTAACTTGCTTGAATGTTCTGTTGAGTTCAGACTGAACTAGACCATAAAACATATTAACCTGGTGAACATAAATTTGGATGAATATCACACTAAAGGGGTTGTCCACAAAATCTAATTGATATTATTTGAGCATTGACTATTCTGTGTCCCAGGATTAGTTTTTTTGTAGACTTCCTGATTATGTAAACATCATCATTCCTTCTTTGTTCTTTATGTCCTAAGTAGTAAATATGATCTTTTAACTGAAAAATCTGATGTGCAAATCCAATTCATTTCAATTTTCTGATGCGTAAAATGTCAATATGTAGTTGATACATTTCGTCTTACATTGTCTTGAGCTTTCCTTTGTTCATGCTTCTTACATTCCATGGTCCCACTGTAATTCTAACTTGGCAGCTTCAGGTTTTCTTTTTCTACATGGCAACATCAGCAACTTGACTTTCCAAAGACTTTTATTCTAGCTTTAATATAAATACCATTAGTACTCCAAATGATCCTCAACGTTTTCTCAGTAACATGTTGAGTGCCATCTGAGCTTAGGGGTCCATCATTTGACATTATATCATCAATCATGGTATAACTTTTTTCCATGTGGTCTTCTTGGTAGCATATAGAAATGGTTTACCATTATTTTCTCCCATATACCATGAAATGATCCTTTTGTCATGGTTAACCAGATAATCATGAACATCCAGCATCTTCCTATGTTGCTGCTGCCAACGTAAGTGCCTGCTTGCTTTAGCTGGGCAGTTGGTACAATTTTAATGTCTTGGATGACTCTGCCAGGGGTATATACTCTTGGCATTCTTCACTAATCTCCACATGTGTAAACTCCCCCACTCATGATGAGGCCGCATAGCAAGATTTTGGGGATTTTTTATTATTATTATACTACTACAAATTTTCAGGATAAAATGTTTTTGTACTTCTTCAGGGCTTTGGTCCACTTTAATAGCCCATCATCATTTCATAGCTTCTATTCATAAGTCTCCTCTATTAATAGATGGAATGCTTGGACAGTCTTTCAATGTTTGAAGGGCTGCCACAAGGAAGAGGGGGCCAACCTATTTACCAAACCACCTGTAGGCAGGACAAGAAACAATGGATGGAAACTAACAAGGGAGAGAAACAACATAGCCTGACACTGAAGGAGAGCCAAGAGGGGAGGGGAGGAAGTCACATTGATGCTTCTAATCTATTCAGGCAGTTTTTCCTTCTAAATCTCTGTTTTTTTGTAATGAGTACATACTGTAACTTGCCTCATCAATCTTTGCTGAAATTCTAGATTGGAGAAAATTCCTGACAGTGAGAATAATTAACCAGTGGAACAAACTGCCTTCAGAAGTTGTGGGTGTCCCATCACTGGAGGCTTTTAAGAAGAGACTGGTCATCCATTTATCAGAAATAGTATAGGTGTCATGCGAAAACAGGGGGTTGGACTAAATGAGCTCCAAGGTCCCTTCCAACTCTGTTACTGCCTTACGATTTAAGTCACACCTAAACCTTGTCATTACTAGTCCCACTACCATTGTATTCAGCATAACAATTAAATTTCCTGACCTTATGGAGGAATTCCTCTCACAATTTTGCATTATGTATAAGTAGCACTCCCAATTCTGTGCTAAGTCTCTACAATCGGAAAAGGCTTTCCAATTCAGATGTTATACATGGCAGAAGTGCAGAGCAGAATGGCTTTAAAGACAGGGATTCGTGTATGGCTCCTTTCCATATGGTTACTTTACCCATGCAAGTAGCACATCAATACTGCTTATGGAACTTTTTGGATCAACAAGTTCAACAAGAGCTAAGCTCAAAGTTCTTAAAAGAGATTTTCAGAGAAAACACTACCATTGTTTTTCTTCCAATTGTAATCAGGTGAAGTTTGGTGGAATATTATCTACCACTGATAGTATTTTATTTTTCAGAAACACTTGAAGAGTTTTAATCCGCTAATATAACAGGGGATATTTAGCAAAAAGACTGTCCTCTTCATTCAGTGCATGAAGGATTAAATTGTGGAGACTCAAAGACCATCCGTGGTGGCGCAGTGGTTAGCATGCAGTATTGCAGGCTAATTCTGCTGACTGTCGGCTGACTGCAGTTTGGCAGTTCGATCCTGACCAGCTCAAGGTTGACTCAGCCATCCATCCTTCTGAGGTCAGTAAAATGAGGACCCAGTTTATTAGGGGCAATATGCTGACACTGTAAACCACTTAGAGAGGGCTGTAAAGCACTATGGGCGGTATATAAGACTAAGTGCTATTGCTATTGCTATCCTGAATCTCAACTGACAGGCCTTTCCATTCAATCTGCCTTTCTGTTAACAACTTGATCTACTATCCTCCATCTATTTGTGTCCTGTAATCCATAGAATAAATTATGATAAAGTAACATGAATATTTTATCCAGAGAGATTTCAGCTTCCATGGGTAAGACAGTAGCAGTACTTCAAATAAAATGACAAATGGCTGCATCCAGGGAAATAGTACACTTAATTAGGCAGTTCTGTCCTACCAAGCATACTTTAACTCAACTAAAAATGCAATTATGGCTTCAGCAAGTAATACACCAGAGACTATCAGGCTGTCTGCTACAATCTGAACGGTTTCTAGTCTTTGCTATAATTACTTTCAATGCCTGCCCCAGACTTTGGGTCAGTGCATTTTGGTCAGTTCATGAAACAAGCTGGTTTGATTCTGCGGTGATCAAAGTATCTTGAGCTGAGTATAACTAAGTAGTCACAGTTTGGCTCTCCAGTCCTCTCTCTTCCTGTTTTTACATCAGCGATTTTCATAATTACACTTATAAAATTCCCTATATAGTTCTACATAATATGACATTTTAAAAAAAATCTTCCACTTCCATATATATATATATATATATATATATGTGTGTGTGTGTGTGTGTGTTTTTTCTCTCTGTTAAATCATGGTATACCCAAATATGCGATGGAGCATACTGCTTCCTTTTTGCCTTTCGGCCCCTCCAGGGGCCAACCAGGCAGTTGCTTACAAGGACAGTCCGTTTCTATGTGTTACATATTTTTACTTATAAATA
>QLTV01004086.1:2187660-2212783 GCA_003457575.1 Thermophis baileyi
CCGGAAACCCGGCTTCTGCCCAGGCGAAGAAAAAGAAAAAAAAAACGGAAAAAAATTCCCCCCCCCCCCCAAAGTTTTTTAACAAAATTCAAAAAAAAAAAAAAGATGGCGGCCCCCACGGACCGGCACCAACCGATCCGGTTCGGTAACATCATTGTGATGTCACCAGCGGGCCGCTACCGGTTCAGGAGAACCGGTCCGAACTGGGAGGAACCCACTCCTGTTTTGGATGCTTTCCTCAGAATCAAGTGGGCCTAAAGCTGTGTTTCAAAATCAAAAGTCTTTGAGCAATTGTGGTATGAAATTGAGTGTCACCAATTTCAATAAAGCATGTATTTATATGCTTTCTGGCCACTCTTCCTCTTCTACACAAGTGGCAGCAAGAATGACATTGCCATACACTATAGCTGGGAAACACCTGTTCTGTTTTTCTTCTGTATGCTGCATGGACCGAAAAGTTTGGAACCATAGTGTCAACAGAGAAAATAAAATTGTTAAGGAAATCTAGATGTACAGCAACCCAAATAAATTCTAGAATTCTTCAGTAGATATCATTTGTCTTCTTCTCCAGCTAGAGATTGATAACCATCAATAATATTTGTTGTTTTGATGTTATTGCCCAGAACAAAAATATTGTATTTTTACATATCACACATTTTTAATCAAAGTATTGTACCATGTAAAATCAACTCCTGAAAATGAGGCAGAGAGTGAGGTAGAGAGAAACAACAGCACAGAACTGAAAGGGAATTTGTAAACCAGCTATTCTTGGAGCCTATAATATTGTAGCTACAACTGTCCGTGCATATCTCTTTTACTGTCATCAGTGTTTGTGTTCAGCTAATTCTATTATTTTTAGATTCATTTAACTAAACATAATAAAATGGAGGTCATATAAAGCTGTGAAGCAAACTGCCAGCCTCCAGCATTATTCCTATATGCAACAATACTTCTGGGCTTTATACCTTTACCCATTTTACCTTAATGGGTAAAAAACATTTAGCATTGCAACTCACTACTTTGTTTAGAAGTGTCCTTCTCTGCCCAGAATTTAGACAAAGTGAGATGGCAGGATTTAAGTGGTGAAGAACTTGCTTAAATAATTCCAATGAGAGACAGCCCATCAAATCCCAAGTCTATTCTATTGTTTAAGAATTCTTATTAAAAAGTTTTTCTTCCCTTCAATTTTTAATACCCTTCTAAAATGTGGTAGTTCTAATTGAACAGAATATTCCCAATGAGTTCTGGCCATAACAAACTGGAGTATAATTATTGTTATGATGACTATTCATGATTTAAGTACTACGTTTCTGTGAACTGGACTATACCCAAAGGCAACTGGACTTTGTTGTTCCTTGAAAACATTTCACTTCTCATCCAAGAAGCTTCTTCAGTTCAGAAAGTGAAACGTCTTCAAGGAAAAACAAAGTCCAGTTGCCTTTTGAAAAAAAGCACCTTTGACCTGGCTGACTTAGAATCTCCATAGTTGTTCTTGCTATACCTTTTCACCTTCCACATATGAAGTTCTCATTAGAACAGGGGTGTCAAACTCGCGTCGTCACGGCGGCATCACGTGACGTATCGGGACTTTCCCCCCTTCACTAAACCGGGTGGGGGCGGAGCATCCGGCCCGCGGGCCATGAGTTTGACACCCCTGCATTAGAAGTTAGATCCTTGGTTAACATCAACAACAAATAAAATCTCCACATTTTGACAGTCTAAGAAAAATTCTCTCCATCTTGTATCAAATCCTGGATTCTTTCATTTAATTTATCATCGCTCTTCATTTCTTACCAACTGTGGGGGGGTTTTAACCTAAAAAGAATTTTCTGGATTCGTAGAGCATTCCTTAGTTTCTTAGCATTTGAATGAAACATGATAATGAAACTTCTTGTGTCTTCACTAATATACATCCTACTATTTCTGTCTATACTAAATAGAATTTTGCCTTCCCTTCTTGAATATTAAATTTGTCTGACATTTCCTACACATTCCTGTAATATTAACAGGAAGCTTACTTGGTGTTCGTTCCTGCATATGAGAAACAGCATTCAACAAGGAGTTGCTTCAGCAACCACACAAGCTCTATAATAAGCATAACAACAACAAAAGTGAGTCTGAGCCATATTTTAGGGTCGATCCAACACTGGAACACGATATAAACCTTTGACTAGGAAATTAACAACCTGCCTTTAAAACTGACTAGGTAACCCTAGCCATTCCTTTTTCTTCAGTGAAGCTCACTTTTGCAAGCTATTGTGAGAATGAAAGAATATACAAATATACAAAGGACATCGCAACATATAGCCAATTGTACTTAATTGGCATGTGAGGAACAATTCTAGAAGAGTGTGTACGTTTATTTAAGAAGTTGTGGGTTTTTAAAGAAACATTTCCCAATATATAACCCAATTCACTCAGTTATGCAATATAACTCTGTCAACAAAGAATGCATTTCAGATGGTTAGTAATGTTAAGTGACAGCGCCACAATATTATCGAACTGGTAACTGCATATTGTTGAATTTCCCTGTCAGTTTCTAAGGTAACATTTCATAGCACTATATTTATCAGGACCCAAACACCTCCACCAACACTTAATTAATCAAACTGCACAACAGTTTGTCTCTAGTGATTGCAAGTTAATAGCAAACTTGTGTACAACTATTAAGAGAACAAGAAAGACACCAGTAAAAGCCAATCATCTGAAGACTTCCACTTCATATTATATAGCCGTGATGGCGAACCTATGGCACACGTGCCACAGGTGGCATGCAGCACCCTCTCTGTAGGCACGCGAGCTGTCGCCCCAGTTCAGCTCTGCCGCGCATGCGCACGCGCCTCCTGCCGGCCAGCTGGTCGTCGGGTTTCTGCTGCGCATGCACGGGAGGGCATGTGAGGGGGGGGTGTCACCTAATACTCGAATGCTTTACAAAATAAGGAAATTGATTGTACTGTTGTGGAAATGATCTTGACAGACAGGAAGAAAAGCTGCAGCCTCACAGAGGTTAGATAAGAGGCAACTTATCAACTTTCAGAATTGCAAGATTTCTGCCAGCTCTCCAAAGTAGTCTGGACAAAAAGCACACCCAGGAGTATTAGCTACAAGTCTGAAAATACATCTCTCCTCTCTCACCTTTACAGTGTAAGAAACTAGAAAGACATGCCCCCCCTCATTCCTTCTGCAAGCTCAGCCACCTCTCATCTGACCATTGCCTAGGCCAGGGGTCTGCAACCTTAAACACTCAGAGCCATTTGGACCCATTTCCCACAGAAAAGAAAACACCAGGAGCCACAAAACTTGGGTTGTTGTGGCCAACTCAACGTCACTCCCACCCAGTCACATGACCTGCCCCAGCCATGCCTACCCGGGTTTTGTGGCTCTGGGTGTTTTCTGTGGGAAATGGGTCTTTCTCTCTCTTTCCCTCTCTCTTTCTGTTTTTCTGTTTTTCTGTTTTTCCTCTCCCCCTCCCTCCCTTTCTTCTTCTTCCTTTCTTTCCTTTCTTTCTCTCCCTTTTCTGTCTTATTTATTTCCCTCTTTTCCCTCTCTTATTTCTCTCCCTCTCCCCCTCTCTCTCCATTTTCTCTCATTTGTTTCTCTCTTTTTCCTCTCTCTCATTCTCTCCCTCCATCATTTTCTCATTTCTCTCTTTTTCTCCCCCTTTCTCTCTCTCATTTCCTCTCTTTACTCCCCTCTTTCCCCCCCTCTCTCCCCTCTCCCCCCCCCTCTCTCTCTCTTTCTTTCTTCCTTCCTTTCTTTCTTCTTTCTTTCTTTTTTCTTTCTTCTTTTTCTTTTTCTTTCTTCTTTCTTCTTTCTTCTTTCTCTTTCTTTCTTTCTTTCTTTCTTTTCTTTCTTTTTCTTTCTCTTTCTCTCCCCTTCTCTCTCTGTTTCCCTCTTTTCCCTCTCTCTCATTCTCTCCCTCCATCATTTTCTCATTTCTCTCTTTTTCTCCCCCTTTCTCTCTCTCATTTCTCTCTTTTTCTCTCCCTTTCATTTGTTTTCTCTCTTTTTCCTCTCCCTCCCTCCCTCCCCTCTCTCTTTCTTTCTTCTTTTTTCTTTCTTCCTTTCGTCTTCTTCTTTCTCTCTTTCTTTCTTCTTTTTTTCTTTCTTCTCTCTCTCTTTCTTTCTTTCTTTCTTTCTTTCTTTCTTTCTTTCTTCTTTCTCTTTCTTTCTTTCTTTCTTTCTTTCTTTCTTTCTCTTTCTCTTTCTCTCCCCTTCTCTCTCTGTTTCCCTCTTTTCCCTCTCTCTCATTCTCTCCCTCCAGCTCATTTCTCTCTCCCTTCTCTCTCTCATTTGTTTCTTTCTTTTTCCTCTCTCATTCTCTCCCTCCATCATTTTCTCATTTCTCTCTCCCTCTCCCTCTCTCCCTTCTCTCTCTCATTTGTTTCTCTCTTTTTCCTCTCTCATTCTCTCCCTCCATAATTTTCTCCTTTCTCTCTTTCTTTTTCTCCCCCTTTCTCTCTCTCATCTCTCTCTCCCCCTTCTCTCTCTTCCCCCCTCTCTCTTGTGTGTGTGTGTGTGTGTGTGTGTGCTCCATTTCCAAAAACAGGCAAGGGTTGGGGGTTTTTTCTGATGTTCTTTCTTCTTCTTTGGGCGCTTTTTACCATATGATTTAAATCAAGAGTCATTTCAGGTTCCCAGATAAACAAAGCTCTTTCATCCCCTTGCTGTAGCTCCCTGTTGGCTGGCTGGCCCCGCCCCTCACCTCACCCTCCCCTCGCGTGGCCTGAGAAGGTAAGGGTGACAGCAGGGATGGAGACTCGCTCCATATTCCAGAGCAGGAGGGAAGCACCCCTGTCTTGCTCTCATCTTGCAGGCGCTTCTTCTGCTGCTTCTTGGTGCTGCGCGTGCACCTCGGTTGCTCGGGGAGACGTGCGACTTGATCTCCGCCCCGAGACACTGGCCCGCCCTGGCTGTGGCCAATGCACCTCATCGTAATGGGCTCCAGGAGGAGGAGGGGACACCATCTCCCCCATTTTGAAGCACGCTAAATTTAAGCGCGCTAAGTTTAAGTGTGCTGTGCAAGGCGCTGCGAGAGCAGCAAGCAGGCTATGGAGGTGGTGAGAGCAACGGCATTAGCTGCAGCCAGGCGCCCCTGATGCCGCTGCTCTCGCCGCCTCCATGGGCACGGCACATCAGTCGCAGCCGGGCCGGGCGTGTCTCGGAGTGGAGATCAAGTCATGTGTCTCCCTGAGCAACCAAGGTGTGCGCGCAGCACCAAGAAGCACCAGAAGAAGCACCCGTGAGATGAGAGGCAAGTACAGCGGCGCTTCCCTCCCACTCTGGAATATGGAGCGAGTCTCCATCCCCGCCGTCGCCCTTACCTTCTCAGGCCACACGAGGAGTGACTGGGAGGGGAGAGTGAGGGGTGGGGCCAGCCAGCTGACAGGGAGCCACAGCAGGGGGACGAAAGAGCCGCATGCAGCTCGTGAGCCGCACGTTGCCGACACCCGGCCTAGGCTGTGGCTCTTCCTGCTGTCTCCCAAGGTCATTCCTTATACATTAACATTGACTGACTGACTGACTGACTGACTGATTGATTGATTGATTTTCTGCCATCTTAGCAACATGTATGACATTTTTTTTCTCTTCAGCCTGGTCCTTCAGGTCTTCCAGTGATGTTCCCATTGCTATAGGAATTGGTCCATCCACCTGGCTGAAGGTTGTCCTCTTCTCTTTTCTTCTACATTTCCTACCATTATAGGCTTCTCAAGAAAGCTAAGTCTTTGCATAATGTGTCCAAAATTAGGTAATTTGAGCCTGCTGATTTGTGCCCTGAATAAGAACTCTGACCTTATTTTGTCTATAATCCATTTGCCTGACTTTTTTTTCTATCTATGGTATTCCCTAAAATCCTAGACAACCAATGCCCAAAAGTAGCAACATTTTTCTATCCTGCTTCTTCAAAGCTTAACTTTCACTTTCATGGACTTTCACAGGGGGGAAAAAGTCTGTATGATTCTGATCTTAATGGGCATGGATGGATCACAGCATCTGAATATCTTTTCCAAAGAAGAAGGAAATTCTACCTGAATGACAAAATTTCTTCCTGTTCTTAAAATTTCCTAAGTAGAAAAGTTCTATATTGGCATTTTTATATAATTGTTCAGAACAACTGTTGTGTAATTCTTATGATTAACCTGAATGTCAGGCAGAGTCACGCTATCTTAAACTTGTGGATTACATTTTAAACACCCATAAAATCATCATGGAGGGGAAGACAGAATTATGTGATGACACTCTTTTCTAATGTAAATATTATAAACTGAATGTGGGAATTTAACATAAAGATATGAAATCAGCATATATCACACTCTTGCCAAATCTTCCATTAGCAATAGTTAGAAGTGAGAACTACTTTTGTTCCCCATAATTCAAATATGAAACTTCATCCAGAAAATATTAAACTGGATGCCAGTTTCTTTGTTTGTCACACATCCAGGGTGTGAATGAGAAAAGTACACAGAACAGATTTCTTACAAGGCAAGTTGACACACAGACAATCTGACTGTTATTTGCTCTAGCAATCACTTTTGCATATGATTTGTCTGAACTTTACATAGCTGCCACACATAAAATTCTGTTTCTTTGGAAATCATAAAGACTTCTGTTGTGGTCAGATACCATCCTAAAACTGGACATGGATGACTTAAGAGAAAAAAAATCACTTCTCTTTTCTTTAGAGAAAACAAGAACAAGTAGCAGAATTCATTTAGCTCAGTGGTGTAGCTGACAGCCAGGTTTGTTATACTAAAATATATACAGTAGATGAATAGATTAAGTGTAAGTATTTCTGTGTCACATGGAAAGTAAACTGCATGTCTGGGGTCCTTTAAGAAGGACAAAGAGGCCAGCAAGAAAAATCCATACTGATGGAAAATTGGACATACCACTGAGGGGTTTCTCCTGGTGTTAAGAAACAGGTCATTAGCTTGGAGCTGTCATGCTTAAACAATTGCTACTGTTTCAGAATTTGGACATCTTTAAATTCCTGTGCTCCAATTCTTTAAGGAAAGTTACTAAATCATTAATTAAAAAAAAAGAAAAGCAACAGTTCCCTTTGCAAAATTTTGTCCTGAGGTGCTCTTGATCTGTAATTCTTCCAACCCGCAGGTGATACCTATAGGTTGCATATAGCCTTTGAAGATTCAGTGCATTAGTCAATGCAATAGCCAAGTTTTGCTATCCTTCCTGTAAGCCTATGTGGTCCCCAGTCACAATGCAATTATGGTAAAACAGGCAAACACTGTGTTTTCCAGTGGGAATACTAGCACAGCAAACATCAAAGTGACAAGAACATGATTTATAAAAACAATGACATTTAATGCTTCATAAACTGTGTACCAATTCTCTCCCTAAATGTAAGATAGAGGATGAGAGTCAGATGTGGATGCATGTATGTGGTCAGGTTCCTGCTAAGCAAATAATTGGGACAATGGACTCAGATTCCATATTTGGGACTCAGATCCATATTCCATCCCAATTACAATCCAGCCTTTGAAATATCACAGCAGATCAATCAGGCTAGTCTAACTAATGGGAGAAAAACTTTAAAAGCCCAGTGACCATTTTGTGTCAGCCCTTCAGGGTAGTCTAGAGAAGAAATCAAAACCATGAGGTACTAACACTACCTTTATTGTAAGATCACAATAACAGAAACTTGCAAGTCTGGAAGCACTTTCCCTCTCCCCTGCCTTTACTTTCCAGAGGAGTGTGGAGTGCCCTTTCTGAGGTATTTTCTCTACCTCCATGCCTTATATGGACTGAGATATATTTTGTCAGACTGTTGTCTATACTACAGCTCTTCCTCCTGTTTCCTAAAGTTATTCTCACAGCCTATTGCATTCTAGCAACTCATGTTTAATGTGCCTCAGTAATATTCCTATTACTGAGGCACGATACTTCAAATGCTGCATTTAAATAAGCATTCAAGAAACTGAGCATCCTATTTCTAACAATCACAGCTGAGAACTGCTCTTGCTCCAAGATATAGTTTTCTGTTCTTGTTTGGCTAATTTTCAGAAATATCCTGCTTCTGGTTCTAAAATACCAGTAAGCCATCAAGCCTATCAGCCACTGTTAGACCCGACTTCCATCAATTTATTCAACTCTTTTAAAAGCCTATACAACATGCAGTACAATAACACATATAATTCTGTCATCATACAACAGAGTTATAGTTTATATAAAGAGAATTGGCAGTTTAATTGAAAGGGCCTTCCAGGACACTAGGCCTTGACTGCCAACTGCATTACCTGAGATATGATTGGGGAGGTCATAATGTTTTCCAGACAAATCCTTGCCTTAGAAAGCAATTAGAGGTCTGGAAGCAGACATGCTGCAAAGTGTCTCCATGCCTGCAATCACTCACTACTTGACATTTTTGGGCAGACATGCTGCAAAGTGTCTCCACATCTGCAGTCGCCTACTACTCAACTTCCACCCCCCCCCCCAGAAATGGGAAAATATTTAACCTACAATATTGGACAGCTCGCGAGAACAAAACACAAAAAAACAATTTAAAGCAGCTGTATTCCAAACAGTCCCCCTTTTCTATCTTTGGAGACAGTTTGGTCTAGTGGTTAAACATCAGGCTAGAAACTGGGAGATTGAGAGTTCTAGTCCTGCCTTATGCACAAAGCCATCTGGGCGATCTTGGGCCAGTCGCTCTCTCTCAGCCCTAGGAAGCTGGTAGTGGCAAGTATTTGGGTAGTCTTCTGAAAAAGCTCCCCAAGAAAATTGCAGGGCCTAGTCCAGGTAGTTACCAGTAGTCAAAAACTGGCTTGGGTATACAAACACACAGACAATTCCTTCTCCATGTGACTTCTATCCATTTCAATGCTACTGCTGACTCTGTGAACCAACTTATAGAAACGTGCACATTGACTAATTCATAAATAAAGCAGTTTCCATTTTGGATTTGGGGAGGAAAGTAGCTCACCTGATTTTCAAGCCAGGTCAGTATGAATTGGTAATAAGGTTCACCTAATTTTTAACCATGTTTCTTTTCAGTCATCTTTTTTATATAAAAAAGAGCAAATAATATATGCTTTCTTAGATAGTGGAACAACCTATTTATTGTTTTTCTTACTCTTTTTTTATAATTTATCAAAACTAAATCATCTCTGAGATAAAACATTGAAAAATCCATAATCCTATATGTTAGTACTAGCGTGGTAGACAGATTTCCAATCCTTTCCCTATAATTCCTTAATCAAAAATGTCTGATTTTTTCCTACTTTCCTACTTTCTTTGCACACTCAACTGAATTTGCAGAAAGTATGCTACCTTTATTATTGATATTTCTTGGTCCACTATTGCCATGCCAGTAAAATTGTTAATCTAGGAGTGTTTTTGTCCAATGTGCTCCATTCTCTTCTTTGATTACTACCATTGAATACCACCATTCAGAATAATTCAGTGTTATCCACAAACCTGGCTAAGAATGTGGAAAACTTGCCTCCAGAAGTTGTCAATGCTCCAACACTGGAAGTTTTTAAGAAGAGATTGGATAACCATTTGTCTGAAGTGGTGTAGGGTTTCCTGTTGAAGCAGGGAGTTGGACTAGAAGACCTTCCAACTCTGTTATTCTATTCTATTCTATTCTATTCAACTGTGTGGTTTTCAAATGATAATAGACACAAAGTGTTTTGTTTATCTACAGGGGTGAAATGCTATCAGTTCGGACCGGTTTGGGAGAATTGTTAGCAGACATGTGGCCTGGTTCACCGAACCGGTAGCAATGGCTGGCTGGCCATGCCCCCGAACCGGTCCCCCGGTCGCCGCTCACTCGCCCTGCCCCAAAACGCGAGTGAGCCTCGCCATGTCCCTCCGAAGTGGCTCCTTGGATGAGCACAGCGGGTCTTCCTCCCCCCCACCGCCACCGTCGGCCTTACCTTCTAGATCCTTCACCCAGTGTATTTGGTAAGCCTGCCTCCCCTACTCCCTTCCCCGTGGGCCGCAGCCCTGCCACGCTTGGTGGAGCTGCTGCTGCTGCTCTGGGGCTGAGAGCGGTGGCGGTGGCAGCTCTCTGGGATGGCAAGCGGATGTCCTGGGACTGCTGCACATGCGCACCGCATGTGCAGCCCCAGGACATCCACTTGCCATCCCGGAGAGCCGCCGCCACTGCCGCTCTCAGCCCCAGAGCAGCAGCAGCAGCTCCACCAAGGATCTACACTGGGTGGAGGATATAGAAGGTAAGGCCGACGCTGGCAGTGGGGGGGGGAGACCCACTGCGCTTGTCCGAGGAGCCGCTTCGGAGGGACATGGCGAGGCTCGCTCGCCTTTTGAGTCTGCCGCGCTCGGCTTCCGCGGGGCCTTTGGCCGACTGCCGCCCGCTTGCCTTCCCCTCTGCCTCGGGTCCTGCTCCCCACATCCAGTGGATGCGCCGGGACGCGCCGCTGCCGGGCCGGTCAGCCCGCCCTCCCAGAGCACTTTCTTTTTTCTCCCACCGCTGAGAGAAAGGATCTAGAAGGTAAGGCCGATGCTGGCGGGGGGGGGGGGGGGAAGACCCCCTGCGCTCGTCCGAGGAGCCGCTTCGGAGGGACATGGCGAGGCTCGCTCGCCTTTTGAGTCTGCCGCGCTCGGCTTCCGCGGGGCCTTTGGCCGACTGCCGCCCGCTTGCCTTCCCCTCTGCCTCGGGTCCTGCTCCCCACATCCAGTGGATGCGCCACTGCCAGGCCGGGCCACCCGCCCTCACAGAGCACTTTCTTCCTTCTCCCGCCGCCGAGAGAAAGAGAGAAAGAAAGAGAAAGAAAGAAAGAAAGAAAGAAAGAAAGAAAGAAAGAAAGAAAGAAAGAAAGAAAGAAAGAAAGAAAGAAAGAAAGAGGAAGGAAAGGGAGAGAGAGAGAGAGAGAGAAAAGAGAGACAGAGACAAGAAAAAAAGAGAAAGGAGAGACAGAGACAGAGAGAGAGAGAGAGAGAGACAGACAGACAGACAGAGAGAGAAAGAAAGAGATAGAGACAGAAGGAGACACAGAGAGAGAGAGAGAAGAGAGAAGAATCAGTGTGGGTACATGTGCCCATGCTTCTAAATGTTTCTGCTTCTTATTCTCTCTGGATTTTACAATTTTGTTGATCTATATGTGTTGATATGAAGTACTATATCAATAAAACCCCTGCTCCTCACATTAGCCACAATTCACCCCAAAATTTTGGTTGTTAAGCAAGAGCATTGTTAAGTGAGTTTCACCACATTTTACAAGTTGGCCACGCCCACGTGGTCACATGACCACCAAGCCACGCCCACAGAACCAGTAGGGAAAATATTTAGATTTCACCACTGTTAATGTATTCCAAGATTATTCTGAGTTATGTATAGATCTGCAGTGTAAACAGAAATGTTAATTAGTTGAATACCTTTAATTACAATCCTTTTACTCAATCCTAGAACTGTCTCCAAAATTGTCCAAATTTTTTTTAAAATTCTTCCTTTCAGATATTTATCTAAATATTGATTACTGAATACCTGTTCCTCAGTGAAACAGAACCTGCATTTAGTCATTTTCAGATCATTTTGTTTAATAATACTTAGTTGAGGGAAAATTAAAAATATATAATACAAGTTTATTTGGAAAACATCTAGTATGTTTGAAAGTAGAATCCAACCTAATCTAGCCCAGATCATAGTGTAAGAAGTCCAAATGAGATTTGGAACAAAGTGTCTATATAGATTTTCAGACATCCAGGTTCTGATTGTCCCCAAGATGCAGCAGTTCTGATAGAACTGAGGAAGCTTCATGGATGAAAAGTGAAGGAAAAAGAAAGTCCAGTTGCCTTTTGAAAAAAACAACTTTGGGTCATTTGGAACAAAATAATTAACTACAGCCTAACTCCTGTACAATAGATGTGATGCATTCTCTTAGAAGCAGAATTTTCAAAATCTGTTTCCAGGCTTTGGTTATCATGTCTAGGGTCACTCAGGAATGACTTTTTCGCATGTGTATCAACATGGACCATCTTAGAAGATGTGGGATAATGGAACTGAACTGCCTTTGCAATTCATTAAAAACAATTCAAAATATAGAATGTGCTAATAATCATATTTTTATTCGCTTTATATCTAGGCTTCAGTACATTGCTTATCTATAACTGACAATTTATCCTGATTTATTCCCTGCAAAAGAAAAATAATTTTTGATACAAGCATTTTAAATATATATACTTCTCCTTTCATGGCAAAAGAATTTATCTAAAAGAATAAACAGAAAGAAGGACTTTCTTTGCTTACCTTTATGCACAGGAGAATAAGGAAGAAATGTATGTTGGGATATTTAGGTGATAGGCATGTTCAAATGTAAGGCTTTAAACAGAGAGTCAACCAATGTAGCTCCTTCAGAATTGGTTCTATCTTAAGCCCAACTAGAACTTTTATAATTGAATTTTCTATCAGACAAATTTTCTAAACTGATTTCAAGAATACTGTATTGTACACAACACTGTAGCTCAAACTGGAGGTTACTAATATATCAATCACTATCAAGCTACCTTAGTTTAGAAAAGGGCACAGCTTACGTATCAGATAAACCTGCTAAATTCATTACTATAAGAAATGAAGCAGCTATTATGGAAATGGAAGAGCAGAAAGGAATAAAAGAGTTAATCTGTCAGTAATTAAACTAGTATATAATAGACCTCTTGCTAACCAGATAAAGGAAAGGCATTAACAGCCAAAGACTGAATCTGTTTGTTGCTCCAAAATAAAAATAAAGGTCCAACGTCATTCCTTAGAGGACCTCAAAAATTTAGGTATAATTGAACATGACTGCTTTTCATCAAAAGAAAATGTATAAACAATATTACCCTTCATTTTTTTCTCCTTTGAAGATACATCTCAAGCAACAGAACGTCTTTTGTTCTGCAGAAATCTCTCTCTTCCCCATCAGACACAATCTTTTTGTCTACTTTTTATATTACCTATGATTTTACTGAAAATTATATTGATGTATATAAAAAAGGACACATATTTGTAATGTATACTACTTTTATGTGAATGTTGCCAGGCAACAAGTGGCCTAGACTAATTTTCATAATGGACAAGTCTTTGAATTTAGGGGGGGAAATAATAGCTTAAGCAAACAGATGAGATTGTACAGCTAGGAGGAATCTGAACAAAGTTCTACAAGCAGGTTGGTTTTCTTTGGTATGAGTTGAGTCCATGCCAATAATGTTGCATCAAATGTGAAATATTATGTGTAACATTGGCTAAGAAGGGACCAAATATGGCAGCAGGAAGATAAAAGGCAGAATTAGAAAATTATAGATCAGCCTTCAAATAAAGCGGGTGGCAGGACCTAGTTAACCTTGACAACTCTTGGGAAAAAACTAAGTGTTATTTTAATATATTTTTATATAGCATATTTATAGAAACTGCTCATATTGGATCTGGCTAATACTTGGATGGGAATTCACTCATGGGAATTCACTCAAAAATCCCAAAGATGTAGATTTGGCTTGGGAAGAAGACAATGCCAAACCATTCCTATTTCATTGACAAGAAAACAAGATGGATATATTTACTGTATGTAATCACATCATCAAGAGATGAACTCAATTATGTAGCAATTCCTAAGTAGATTGATTGCTGCAATTTCACACAGTGTTATGTGAAAAATAATGTGATGAAAATTTTCAAACATTGTGGGGTAGTTTGAGTATATTGTTTAAATTGGTAAAGCAACAATACTGACTATCAGGCATCCTATGTTTTTTCCCCTAACAGTCATTGCTAAATTTAAAAAAAAAAATAGTGTACCAAGATAGCACTATTTCTTTGAGAACTACAGTAGAATGTAAACATTATGACCTATATAAGCCAAATGTTCTTTACATGATTTTTCATACATTACCTAATGCACCAATATAGGATCTTGTCCTTGACCATAATTGACTTTGCAAAAGGTAGCTTTGTAAGGAAACTGACACCTTCACATTTCAAAAGCAAACAAAATGTCTGAAGAAATATAATCCAATCGTGGAAATAGCCCTTTGTTTCCAAAGCTTTGCCTGTAATTACTCTGAGTTCTGTATTGACTTAGGCATGTGCAGTAATTTCTACTAAAGTTGGTTTATTAAGCCAATTTGATTCCCCCCTTAAAAGCATTAACTTCATCCTTTTGAAATGTGAACTTATGTGGAAGAAGCCCACAAGTTTCTAATGATGTGGGGGGAAAACCCTCTCATTTACTCTTCTCTATTTTATCCACATTATAACAGATTTTGACCAGTTCTTTCCATTTTTGTAAGGCTTGAAATTATTTTTTTAAACCATGATTACAGGCTCTCACTAGTTGGATTTTTTGGAGAAATGTATACAGTACTATGCACTGTCCACTCCAACATTTTCTTCTACTACCCAGTGTGCCTTCTTTCCCAAAACATTAGTGCTAAAAGATTTTCCTCCCTGTCAACTGCAATTGGCAGAAAAACTTCTGTTCAGAATATTTGTCCAATCTTTTTATGCCTCCTTGTCTGATTGTCCCTGATTATCTATATTTAGCTTAGACATTTGTGAAATAATCCAGATAAAATGTTTTGAACATTATACCCATTCTATAAAATGACTATCACTAAGTGTTGTATCTTATGATTCTTGATGAATGTATTTTTTTATGTACACTGAGAGCATATGCACCAAAGACAAATTCCTTGGGTGTCCAATCACACTTGGCCAATAAAGAATTCTATAATTCTATATAAAATATTATTGTAATATATGGCAATGAATTATCTCCTGTTTTACTACATGGAACTTAAAATGGCAATCCAGCAGGCACCTAAGTAGTCCCTACAGCCAACCATATTCCATTCTGCATCATGTGTCCCTGGGTCAAATTCTGTGCTTTCCCAACTACTCTTAAAAAGAGCCATAAATACTATTTTATATTGTTCCCAGCAGCAAAGATCATGACATCAGATAATATTTGCATCTCATTTTCCCACATTGCTAGAAACCCTTCCTGATGGGGGGATAATTCTATATAAGTATACTAGATCCTGCCATCAAAGCTGTCACTCATTTCTCTTCATGCACTACATGAAAGCTGGTGTTTAATTACTCTTCTATAAACCAGATGTCTAATTTACATGCATACTGTTGGTTATTAAAATTCTGTAAGTGCACACAGATGTGATCAATACAAAAGCATATTAAACTGTCTCTTAACCATTCATATATCAAGTGGATTCATTTGCTTTCTTTTGTCCTTGTTAATGTCATAATAATTGCTGTTAAACATAAAGTAGCCAAAAAAAAAAGTCAATGCAATATTATAAAGAACTGTGGATCTACATTTTTGTGAGCAAGTTTAACAAAGAAATTAATTTCCCAAATGTTTAACAGCACCACAGGTGACTACAAAGGTTTTATTTTAGGGCAAATTCCTGGGACTAAATTCAGAAAATATTAATATTCCATTGTTAGGATTCATATTACTGCCTTCCCATAATATTTGACAGTTTTTTTGTTCTTGGTGATTGTTAATAGGACCACAGATTTATATAGCATCTTACTGATTCTTAACCAAACAGAAGTCAATAGGGAGTTCATTGCGTTCATCAGGAACACAAGACAACATACAAGTCCCCACTCCTATTTTTCCTCACACCACCATTGTGAGGTAAGTAAGGTGAGACATTGAGACTATATCACAGTCAATCGCTGAGCTTTTGTGGCTGAGGTAGGCTAGGACTTGATGTCCTTGCTCTCAGTCCAACATCATGATGTCACTGAACTTTGAAGTTGATAATCACGTATTACATATGTAGCCAATTTCCTCATGGAATAGAATGTGGGGAGCAGAGCAGACTGTTCATCTTCAGGCTGCAACTTGTTTTTAGAATCATCTATATTTTAAAAAAATCATGCAAAATAACAAGAAGTGCATTGGTCTAGTCTGTTATTTCTTACTCAGAATCTAATTTTTGTTTAAGGGAACATCAAAACATTCGCTCTTATTTGTAGCTGGATGTGGTATATTTCTACAATCTCAACAGCTATAGTTTGATTCAGATCTAACATGTCTCAATGTATAAAATAGACATGCATATATAATATACTCATGGACAACCTCCTTCTTTGATGAACTGTCATTTATATGTAGTGCTAAATCTTATCTTTATCAGATACACCTAGTTTTGTGGCAATTCCAGGCTAGAAGTATTGCATTTTAGAACATGTAATTCATTTCTAGATTTGCCCTATTAACACCACCAGCTGTATTTACTCATTACTGAGACTAAGCCAATTAATTGCAGTTAGAAGAGCTTGTTATGAAAGAGTCTGTAGGAGTAAAAGTGTCTTTATAGGATGTTTGAAGCCTTGAGATGAGCCCCTAAGTTAAACTTACTGTTGATTGTAATAAAAAATAGATAGTCATCTTTCTCACACGAAATCAATAATAGGATGGGAAGCAATGAATTATACTAGCTGGGTCTAGTATAATTGGGTCTCACATTGCAAGTTGTCTTGGTTTGAAGGTGTAAAAACCAAAAGCCAGTGAAGACTTTTTGCTGCCATCTGCTGTCAGGAATCCATAGCTCTAAACAACCTGTTTCTTGTTTTCACTGTTGACAGTGACTGCAGTGCTTCATTTATGCCTCAGATACATATATAAAAATAAAAAGACTGATATCCAAGTAGAATCAGAGTAAATGAATACATGCAGGCACACAGAAATCTTCCTACATATAAATATATATGATATTTATCTTTTTGAGTTTTGTTATTTTTAGGATCAGCTTGCTTTGCTGTTTATTAAGACATATATTTGTTTTAAATTAAATATGACATATCTTTGAACAAAAAAACCTATACCTACTATCACAGAGAGCTCTTACGATGTAGCTTTTGAATGAACTAGGTTTTATTATTCCTTTGTAATGTGGATGTTTAAAGAGCTCCAAATTAGAAATAGCAATGGGCACTTAATAATCTTAAAGTTCTACCAAGTGTCTTTCCCCCCACCCTACCCCTATAAAATTGTTAGAGGGGTAGTGAAATCTTAAGTCAAATAAAAAAACTGGTATATATTCCAGACTGATAGGACTAGTTCTCAAAACCCATGACAAAACAAACATGATAGAAATATCTTTACCACTCTATCATTTTACTTCAATTACTAACTAAAAGACTAAAAATGGCAATTACCGTAATACTATTGTTACACAATTCTTTCAGCCATCTCAACTAAAAGTGTATACAAACTAGCCTTCTTAAACTACATACTACTTTTTCTGCATAAAAGCAAAAGGGATCAGTTTGTAGCATTTTCATTTTAATACATTTTGTTCAATATTTTTTTTTAAAGTATACAGTACCTACAGATAAAAATAAATTGGGACTGAAAATTTATTAGTCTGTTTTGCTGAAGTGTTAACTAAATGATATACTATTCTGCATATTTCAGCAAAAGTTAATTTCATACAAGTTGTATTAATCAAGAACTCACCACTTCAGTACTTTTTTCTGCCATATGTGACTTGGCCAACATTTTCAGCTTGATCCCACCAACTTTCCACCTTGATAAAGTTATCAATTTTACAGATTTAATAGGAAAGTCAGAGTTATTCAGGATGGGCCCATTTTTCCTTTCTAGTTCATTTCCTTCTCTTTCCTATTACCTCGTAAAAGGTGAGGAACATATCAGTGCTTCTCAGAATAGCAATAACCTCTAGATCAGGGGTCAGCAACCCGTGGCTCTGGAGCCGCATGTGGCTCTTTCATCCCTCTGCTGAGGCTCCCTGTTGCCAGTCGGCTCCACAATTGATAGGGCTTTCGGTTAGGACAGGTGGAGGAAAAAGGATTCCGCGCTAGGAGGAGACTCTATGGTGGGGGAACCGGACTTCCCGTCGGCAGAGGAAAAAGGACGCCACGCTAGGAGGAGACTCTATGGCTGGGGAAGTGGACTTCCGGTTGGCTCCAGAATTGAACAGCGGGCTTCCGGTTAGGACCTTTGTGGCTCTTTGAGTGTTTAAGGTTGCCGACCCCTGCTCTAGATCTTTAAGTTCATGGCTTAGTCTATTTCCTATTCCAGTGTTTCCAACTTCAGCAGCCTTAAGATGTGTGTAGACTTTGACTTGCAGATTTCCTCACCAAGCCCCACCCATGCTGGCTAGGGAATTCTGAGAGTCAAAATCCACACATCTTATTGTTGCTGAGGTTAGGAAACACTGACCCTTTCTGCAGATGGATTTTCAACTTCAGAAGCAGGAGATAAACTGAAGAAGCAAACACACAAAAGTGCTGCATTGATAAACTGTAGAATAAGTGTAAGGAAGATACTTTGTGTTTTAGCTAGTGATACTATGATGAAACTGTCCAATGTTTTTCTTTACTTTGCAGGGCACAAAAGATAAGGCAGAGTCATCTTTGCTTGGCATGTGCCCTATGAACTTGGGCTTCCTAAAGTGTCCTCTTCAATAGTGTTAAGCAACATGCATTAAAAGATACCTTCCAATTTTCTGACTTATTCTACCCTGAGCATCATCACAGGGCAACAGGAAAAGATGAAGGGTGCATTGAACACATTTTACTACCATAGCTTGGTTTTGGATTTCCTTTACAAAAAACAAAACAAGACTGTACAGTATTTCTTACCTCACATCCATCACAGGCAACAGGCATGAAAAACTGGGACCTCAGCATCCACAGAAGAAGTATAGCCCTAAGAGAGAGGGTTATTATTAAAGAGTTGGCATTTCATACACATTTATCTAGTATCTCTTTTTCAAGCAGATCCTGATTGAAAATGGGAAGGAAAATAATGTTATTTTAAAGAAATAAATTTCTGAAGCAGATTCCTTTTATCATGAATAAAAGAGATAACAAAATAACAGAGTCGGAAGGGACCTTGGAAGTCTTCTAGTCTAACTCCGTGCTCAAGCAGGAAATCATTTCAGACAAATGGTTGTGTCCAATCTCTTCTTTAAAACCTCCACTGTTGGAGCACCCACAACTTCTAGAGGCAGGTCGTTCCACTGATCAATTGTTCTAACTGTTGAGAAATATCTCCTTAGTTATGGCTTGGTTCTCTACTTGATTTGTTTCGATCCATTGTTTCTTGTTCCTTCACGTGCTTTGGAGAATAGCCTGACGTCTTCTTTGTGGCAGCACCATAGATATTCAGCAACCATAGTCTTAATAGTAGAATTTAGAATTTAAGTTTAATAGAACTATTCTTCTCATATTTTAAATCCCCTCTTAGTCACAGGTGTGTGGAACACAAATTGGATTTCTTGAATGAATGTGCTGTAGGTATCTGAATAGGTATTCTAAAGAGAGAACCGTGGCCCATCAAATATTTTATGTAATATTTTTATAGAACTCGACATGTGTACAATGGAGTTGGGCAGCTATAATCAATTTAAATAAATAATAATCATACATTTCATCATAATCCATTTCTGTAGGTGAATAAGATTTTCTCAAGTACAGTAAGCAGTAAAGGAGAAGCATGGTGATATGGAACTTGCAAACACAATATAAAGAGAGAAACTAAGCGGTATTAGAAAGAATCTGATATGACTTGTTCTGGCATATAACACTAGAAGTGCTCACTATGTCAATTTTCCTGATAACCATGAGATTGTCATTCAGATAACCTCAGATTATCCTTTGGACACCCACAGATGCAGCACAAACAACTGTAGGAGAAAAGTCTTTCACTGAATTGCAAATTTATTGGTCTCCATGCCAATGTGCATACAATTGTGTAGATGGCTTGTGTAAGGACAGAGTCTCCTTTGACACTGGATGACTACATGGATACATCCATGTGGTTTTCTTAGTGACAATATGGTTACCTACCTTGTTTCCATAGATGGATATCTATGAAAGATATCTATGAGAAGACTGTTGTCATTTGAGAGATATTGGGGGGAGCATAATAGGCATATTTGTGCTCTAAATTCTCTCTATTTTTCAATTTCTGAAATATTTATTTGTTCAATAGCTACCGTATTTTTCGGTCTATAAGATGCACTTCCCCCCCCCAAAAAAAGTGGGTGGAAATGTCTGTGCATCTTATAGAGCGAATGTTGCTGAAGCCCCACCCACCCGCTGATGCCCACCATCGCTGCCATTGCCGCCACCACCTATCGCCGCCTCTGCGCGCCCCATTTTCGGCCACTGCATGCCCCATTTTTGGCCTCTGCACGTCCTGTTTTCTACCCATTCCAGGTGGCAGGGATCGCCGCCGGCGCCTGGAACAGGCTGAAGATGGGGCGCGCGGAGGCCAAAAATGGGGTGCGCTGAGGCAGCGATGGCGATGGGCGGTGGCGATCCTGCAACCTGTAACAGCTGATCGGCGGTATTCTGGGAGGCCGATCCAACCACCAATCAGCTGCTCATGCTAAATCAGGCTGTGCTGAAGCTGACCCGGCTGTTTGCTGTTTGCTGCAAGGAGGCAAATTGCTGGGAGGCAGAGGCAGATTTTTTTTTCTTGTTTTCCTCCCCAAAAGCTAGGTGCGTCTTATGGTCCAGAGCATCTTATAGTGAAAAAAATACAGTATATCCGCCCATCTCAACCAGTAACTTTGATTTTACAAAGTATGATGAGACTCTAGCCATGATCATTTCATGGCTTCAAAACTGTAGATATAATGTGCAGTGGATATGTGAAAAGGCCCTAACTTGATCACTTGTTTCATGATAATTATTTATTTAATAAACATTCCATCTTTATATGGTACAATACAAAGTGATATACAGAATGATCCCTCTTCCTATTTTCCCCCAATGTCCTACAATTAATTTTTGTTTTTCATTTTTCTCTTAAATTGTGTTAGTCTACCACCTTTAGAAAGATAAAATGGATAGAGAGGTATAATTGACTCAGGTCCACCCAGTCAGGTTCATGGGAACATAATCCTGGACTTTCCCAGTCCTAGTTCAGGATCCCACCCATTGCCCTATAGTAGCTGCAGCATAAATCAAATATGTTTATTATTTTTATCATACAAACTGAACAGTACATACAGAAGTTGGGTAGATCATTGTATATTGCATGAGAATCTATTTCAGCATTCCTTTATTAAGATCAAATCAGCCTACACCATTTTAATCTACAGTTCCAGATTCCTCCATATTTATTAAATCATCCATAGGTTGTCATAAAAACCCGACAATACTGTTGAATTCAACAACTACTAAAAACAGAATTACAAGCTGATTCACAGTGCTAGGCTTGGTGAAGGTATAACTAGGTACACAGGGCCTACAGATGTTCTAAATAATGTGGCCAGTAATAATTGAAAGGGCATAATATGAAACTATATAGGATTATGCTACTTTCTTTTAGCTATTCTTGCTCAGAAGCTACATAAATAATGATATTTTCCTCTGCGTTTGACTTTGCGTTAAGGCAAAAAAGACTTATTCCTTTCCATTTCTTTCCCATGCTCATTTCCCCACAATCACCTGCTTTTTTTTAGATTTATTCACATGTTGGATCACACATTATATTTAGTTTAATAGCCTATTAAAAACAAAATTGTTAGTTTTATAAGCGGGGACATATTGAAGAAACAATCCTCAACAAATTCTCTGTGGTATGGAAATAATAAATATCTCAGCAGGTGTATGACTAAATATCTAACTGACTTTGTCTGGCCTCAGAAGCTTAAAAGGATCATGCCTGGTCACTACATGGATAGGAGACTACCAGGAAACCTCAAGGCTATATTGGGAAGACAGAAAAACAGTCTGGAAGAAGGTAGAAAAAGAAAGTAGAAATCCATTTTCATTTTGCTGCCAAGAAAACATGAAAGTGTTCATGATGTTATAAGTAAATTCGAAATAAGCAATGGAGTCTAACTATTTAATGTAGAATTAATCCTCTCAGAGTTCCCTCTGGCGCATAATTTAAAGTTTAAGTCTCATGAATTGCATATAACCTTTAATCAAATATATCAGTCTACCAAACTATAAAATATTGACTTTAAAAATCCACAACAAGCTTTTCTGGGCCAATGAACTTACGTTTCATATATACTGATCTAATAATTTCTCACCTAAGGAAAACTTCAAATGTTACCTGCCACAGACTTGAATAAAGATATTTGTTAATTTTTGCTTTATTTTAATTTAATGTTATATTTAAGCCCTAATCTAAATTTTGAGAATAACTTGCTCTATAATATGAGCCCAACCAAGGAGAAAACAAAATTAATTTTTTGAAGACTGTTCACATACTCTTTCCAGAACATGTTTTCTACCCTCAGTTAAGCTAGATAACATACCATAACTTCATTGGCACCAAGAGCTAGGAAGGAAGGAAAATATTAATTGATGACTTAGATGGCATTTTGCCCAAGAACATTTATTCACGTCTATTGGACCATATCTATTGGAACATTTATTCATGTCTATTGTAACTTAGTTACAAAAATAGCATTACTGCTTTATGGTATTGCCTGAACACATTGGCTTCCACAGTCTTGTTTGTACAAGATTAAATTAAATTGGGGGGGGGGGGAAATGAAGGTGGCCTGTGATGTCAGATTAAGTAGAAAGGATAACTTTCTTCCCTGTTCTGACATATTCCAATTTGTTTCAGAATGAATGGACAAATGTTGATTGTTTAATACTTACATCTCCTGAATCTGGGTTCACTATTAGAATATCGTCACATACATGAAGAATGGCCTTATTTACGCAGAGAGCTGATAATTCACCAAAACTGTTGGTGATACTAGAATCTAACAGTCCTATAAGAACATGTTTTAGAGAGTCAGTGGATAAACCTCAGTACTATCTATATTGCCTGAGGACCAGGTTAGATTTTTTTTATTTTATTTTATTTTATTTATTTTGTCAAGCATGTATTAGATAACATATATAGGTATAAACATGGTTATTAATACATGAAATGGATATGAATAAAAGGGGACATAAGGACAGGGACAGTAGGCACGTTGGTGCGCTTATGCACGCCCCTTACAGACCTCTTAGGAATGGGGTGAGGTCGACAGTAGATAGTCTAAGGTTAAAGTTTTGGGGGTTTGGGGAAGAAACCACAGAGTCAGGTAGTGTATTCCAGGCATTGACCACTCTGTTGCTGAAGTCGTATTTCCTGCAATTGAGTTAGGTGCGGTTTACCTTAAGTTTGTATCTATTGTGTGCCAAGATTTCAAGTCTGGTGGAATAAGGTATTCTGTTGCGAATAGAGGAGTGGAGGACTCTTCTCGTGAAATATCTCTGGACTCTCTCAATTGTATTAATGTCCGATATGCAGTGCGGGTTCCAGACAGATGAGCTGTATTTGAGAATTGGTCTAGCAAATGTTTTGTATGCTCTAGTTAGCAGTACAATATTACCAGAGAAGAAGCTACGCAAGATTAGGTTAACAACTCTTAATGCTTTTTTTGCAATGTTGTTACAGTGGGCTCTGGCACTTAGATCATTAGAGATGAGTACTCCAAGGTCTTTGACAGAGAGAGGGTCATCTACAAGGTTGTGTCCATCCAACTTGTATTTTATGTTTTGATTTTTTTTTTGCCAATGTGTAAGACAGAGCATTTATTGGTTGAGATTTGAAGTTGCCAACATCTTTATAATTCAATGTTTTTTATAAGTAACATTTAATGGGAGTGGGATGCATGATTAAAATCCTGTCATGGGATAAAGGGATGTACACTTCCACTTATGATTGCAGTTTGTGAGATGATGATGATGATGATGATGATATGTTTTTGTTATTTTTCTCCTCCTTCTGCTCCTTCTTCTCCTTCTCCTTCTCCTTCTTCTCTTTCTTTTTCAATTGTGGAAATACTGTATTGCTTGATTCAGCAATGCAAATTGAAACTTGGGGATAAATAGTCATTGGTTTTAAGTAGTCCAGCAGTAGCATGCTGAAGCTTCCATCATGACCCATTATAAACATGTTTCCAAGTCATATAAATAAGATACAAAAATATTATGAAGAGCTGATAACAAGCTTATATTTAACTGAAACATTTCTCTCTTATAACGGAGGGGCTCACACTTAATAGACATTTTCTCAGACATAAAAGAGAAAAGCAAAAATGTTATGTTCCTTTATATTATAGAAATTTGTTTAGGTTTTATAGATCTTACTGCTTAAATGTGAGTCAAACAATTACTTTTTAAAAAAGATGGGATAAGGGTTGTCAAAGGCTTTCTGTACAGCCTGCCTATTTCTTTGGCACTGTGCTAGCTTGCTTCTACCAGCTAACATGACCGGAAAGGCTCATTGCTGCCACTACTATCTAGAGATGGCCAAACCTCACCAATGTGCCCCTCTTATCTTGGTGTGCCACTGAAACCCATGAAAAGGGCATCCTTCCAAGAAGGAAACCATTTGCCCATCAACTATTCCACTTGCCATAAAAACTGAGTGATCAGAGAATTCAAAGCTACATTATTTCAAAAGGACAAATCAGTAAGTATTATACCACGATTGACCTTCCAGAATGAAAGGGAGTAAAAACTTTTTAAATATAGTTTGTGAAGCTTTTATTTGAAAAGAATTTCTCCTGCATCAACTCTTTCAATTCTTTGTTGAAAGCTTCTGTGCTGTCCTTTCCTCAAACCTGCTATATTTATCTTTCAACAAGGTTAGAGGGAATATATCTGAAGAATCACCTATCCTGATATGAATCTACGCGGGTACCAAATCAGTACAGTAGATCTTCTCAAAAATGTCTTCATTTCCGAGAATATGTTTATCAGGAAGATGGAAAAAAGCTATTCCTTGGGTTGTTCCTGTGTTTTGAAGTGCATTTCCTCAGGAGCTGTACTCAGCCCCCACTCGTCTGCTTTTAGGAAAAGGATAAATACCTTCCTCTTTCATCAGGCCTTTTTGCTTTGAGCTAGCTGACACTGAATTTAAACTGTGTGTGTGTGTTTAAGTGTGTTTTTTTTAAAAAAAAATACTTATTCACCATCTTGAGGGCTCTATAGGCAGAAAGTTAAGTAGAAGAAAGAAAAAGAAGCAGCATTTCCAACCTGACATTTGAATTATAGTATTGTATTTCAAGTTGACTAAATTTTCATTTTTTTCTATTAAAAAATTATTATTTGGTTTTATTTATTTATATTAGCCACCCAGTTCCAGTGGACTGAATTATTTAACAATGATACAGTGTATGCAGATATATATATATA
>QLTV01004086.1:2213857-2231788 GCA_003457575.1 Thermophis baileyi
CTTATATACCGCTTCACAGTGCTTTACAGCCCTCTCTAAGCGGTTCACAGAGTCAGCATATTGCCCCCAACAATCTGGGTCCTCATTTTACCCACCTCGGAAGGCTGAGTCAACCTTGAGCCGGTGAGATTTGAACTGCCGAACTGCAGCTAGCAGCCAGCTGAATAGCCTGCAGTACTGCACTCTAACCACTGCGCCACCTCAGCTCTCTCTCTCTCTCTCTATTTATATATATATCTGCATACACTGTATGCAGGTTTCATTGTGTGTGTGTGTGTGTGTGTGTGTGTGTGTGTGTGTGTTTTAAAATAAGTTAACAGCTGTTATGTCTATAAAAGTGTCTCTGTTCTTAGTATATTAATTTCTGCAAGACAAAACATGCTTAACATTTGCCAGGGATTTAGGTCTTTTGATCATAAAGGAAAGATGTGTGAATTACTAAAGAAGCAGTTCTATTCTATTCTATTCTATTCTATTCTACTCTACTCTACATCAACAATGCTTCTAATAAAAGCCTATATTATCATTATTTAAAACAAAGTTATATTTTCAAAAAAGATATCTACTAATAAACATGGCTAAATTGTTGGCACTTGAAACTTCAGCTAGTACACATGTGGAAGTAAGGATGAGTAGAGGTCTTGATTATACATACATTACACAGAGCAGAAGCAATTGTCCAGGCTTCCTTTTAGTTTCAGTGCCAGGTTCAAAATTGTGTTGGTATATAAATACTTTGACAAGTCAAAGTAGGTCTTATTGGTGGTGGCAAAATCGCTATTAGTGAGAATCAGACAGACTTTTGTTGGAAAAGTGATTATTTTGGGAGCAGCCTATATATACATTGACATTTCAAGAAGTGCTACAAGTGACATCTCACAAGTCCAAATCCCCAGGCCTTGTGAACGCAGAAACAAACAATCTCTGGAAACATTTGATACAGGTTTATTGAAGCCTGAGGCCTGGCACCAATGAGTACGTAGCAGTTCATTGAAAAGTCAGTGCTGGGAGCTACTGCCTCCCAGTGCTCTATATAGGCAGACGCCGCCCCTCGGTCCCACCCACGCAACCAGCATCTGGCAGTCAATTAGCAGCAGTCCAGCATCCGGTGCATAGGCTACCGGCCTCCATCCGGCCTCTGACCACTTGCCCTGCACGCTGTTGTATCTGGCGCCAGTCAGGAGAGTCAGAACGCTGTGAATCAGCTGTGTGGGAGAGAATGCCGCCATCTCACTGCCGTGACTGCTGCGGCTGGAGCCAACGCCGTCTCAGCTGGACAGTCCATCCCACCAGCCATTGCTGCGTCACACGGCTGTTTCTGCCGCCACAGTGGTTACTGCTTTCCCCCCTCCCCCCCAGGTATGGCAAGCCGGTCGGGGCTTGACAGGCGCACCACCCCCTACCAGGGCCATATCTGGAAGACAGTAAACACATATATATTAATCACAGTTGTCCTTGAGTACCCAGTTTCCATCCCTCCCCCCCTGGTTTGTGAGGATAGGCCTTGTGGAATTTTCGGAGTAGTCAAGCGGCCCGCATGTCCTTCTCCACCACCCAGGTGGCCTCTGTCAAGGGGTACCCTTTCCACCACACCAGGTATTGTACACGTCCCCTGTGGACTCGGGATTAGTGCTCGGGATGTCTATTAGATGCTTATTAAAAACTAGATAGATAGATAGATAGATAGATAGATAGATAGATAGATAGATAGATAGATAGATAGATAGATAGATAGATAGATAGATAGATAGATAGATAGATAGATCTAAAGATCATAATTACTGAATGTTTATCCTAACTCTGTGGTACTTTAAGATATCTTTGGCAGAGAAAGATATATAAAAGGTGACTAAAGAGTAAGAGTAATAACTATAAATATAACTGACTACTGAAGCAAAACAGACAATTAAATTGGAAGCATCTAAATAATCTGGTAGGTAGACTTTGAAATCTTTCGAGCCATTCTCCTTGATTCAATTAATGTAAAACATGCAGTACTGACAGATGTAGCAGTCTCAGCCATCTCTCCAGAGTATTTGCAACCTCCAAAGTATCTTTTTGTGGAAAGGTGAGGAGGCGGCTACTAAAGCCAGGTGCAAAATCTAGATATACAGTATGTACTCTAATAATAACAACACAGTCATTGCAAAGCTGTGCTGGCAAAAAGAGTTATTTGCTGAAGTTTTCTCTTGTATCTAGCAACTAAGAATTGTGTAGAATGTGAAGAAACATAGAAAAACCCTAATCATCTAATCCTAGAAATATATTAAAGAAATAAAGCTGACACGTTTATACTTGAAATCAGTGAGAATGTTTTGTCTTCTAATAAACAGTTTTTCCATCTACAATTGCCAGACTCATTTTTCCTTTCCTCATAAGCAAAATTATGGTGGTATATCTGATGTTCCTATGTAGCTTCATCTGCTATTCCAATGTTACCATCTGAAGCAGAGTGGGATGAGACGTTTCCATCCAAAGAAATAAAACTTCCTAAAGTAATGATTGGGAGAGCCAATTAAATACCTGCATTAGCTCTCTCAGTTTATACTTCAGTTTCAAAAATATACAGTATTAGTCTGCAATGTTAGCAGGACAGAACTGGAAATGGAAGCATTAATATTTAGAGTTACAGTCAACAGAGATATACTTAAGAGAGCTGGGAACATAAAGCGGATGGGTCATTTCTTCCAGATCTGATTTAATGCTGTTTAGGTTTCCTGTTTCCATTGCTCCCATATCCTCTTATCAAAGACAATCTTAAGATATAGCATGTCTTCTTTTGTTAAAATGCTGTAAACACTCTGGGTAATGTTCCACACTGTTTTATGGAAAGGCAAATATGGCTGTGACAACAGTCATCTGGAAATAAACGGATGTCTAAATCTGTGGTATGAATTACTATCCCAAAGAATCAGAAGCATGCCATCCCAAAACTATTTTGAATGGCATTTATATTACCTCATACAAAAATATTAATGTCAATATATTACATATTAATTTCAAGGAGTTCTGCCCTGTAACTGTATCTATCAAAAATGTGGACATTCCACTTTCAAACATAACATGAATCTTGGTGACAAGTGGTTAAACTGCAGTATTGCAGGCAAACTCTGCCAACAGCCTGGAGTTCGATCCTAGCAGGGCTCAAGGTTGACTCAGACTTCTATCCTCCAAGGTTGGTAAAATAAGGACCCAGATTGTTGGAGGCAATATACAAATAATGCTTCTATCTTGTAAACCACCCACAGAATGCTATAAGACATTATGGGATGGTATATAAGTCTAAGTGCTGTTGCTATTGCTATTGCTATAACATAAAAACTATTTCTCACTTTCAGGATATTCAGGATCCATGTTGGAATCAGGAAACACATTTCACTTTCAAATGAAATTGTTCTTTGTGGAAGACATTCCAGAAAACTAGTGCTATGAAATTTTTGAAGCTTTCAGATAAATCCTGGACAACTTCACTTTAGTGAAAAGCATATTTATGCAAAAAGGTCTCACAATAATGTGGAGAAACTGTGGAAAAACTGAGCTTTACTATTCCTATGAGTCATATTCTCCTTTTTAGTCTATAACAGGAATGGGGTCCAGGAAGACACAAGAACTTCAGTAGCTCTGATGGCAGAGAGAAAGACAGAGACAGAGAGAGAAAGAGAGACAGAGAGATATTGATTGAATTGATAAAATGGCAATTGATTCATTGTCCTACAGTTAATAGAACATTTCAGTTCAATCGAATCATACTGGTTGCTGGGTAGCAACACTGGGAAACTATTATTGCTTTAAATTAGTTTCCTGGTTGCCTAAAAGCATTGGCTGATGATTATGGAAGCAAGATGCTACACTGAATAGACATTTGGTGCATTCCAAATTTTCTTCCTGCTTTTAAGAAAAGGTTGAAGGGAGCAGGAGGGAAGAGAAAAACAGGCTGAATATAGATAGCAATACATTAATTCAAACAAGCTCTTACATCAAGAAATGGAGGAAAGATATATCTCTGATTTGAAAAGATGGAAAATATCAATTTGGAAATATTGTCCATTCAAACAGATTGTTGGCCTTTTATTGCGCTAAGCAAATTTGCAAATGCATCTTCAAATGCTCACCTTAACTTGCCATCTAACATACACAAGCATTTAGTGGGATGTGGAGGTAAACTCCATAGAACTGGAGATAAACTCCATTAAACATGAATTAATACACCATTCAGTGTGCCTGCTGTTATTGTTTATCTTACAAGGCTATATTTTGTTTAATATAGGGGCTTGTAATAAGAATTTGTTAGTGAATAGACTTCCCTGAGTTTCAGAAGTATCCTGCCCAAACCTGCAACACAAAGAATTACAGTAAGTGTAGCTCAACAGATCTGAGAGTCAAGAGGATAAAAAAGGCATAGTGCGATCCATATGTCTTAGCATAGTTACAGCTCCTACAATATATAGAACAGAACAAAGCAGAATAGAATATAATTCTTTCTTGGCCAAGCATGATTGGACAAGGAATTTGTCTCCGGTGCATAAGCTCTCAGTGTACGTATAAACAACAAAGTGATAGGTCATATATCATAGATCAGAGTTATTATCATTAATCATAATATACAACAGGTACAGACTTCATTGGATAGTTAGAAATGATAAATCATAGATACCAATAGGAGAAGCTAGTAGGAAAGGTGAGAAGATGAGATAGATTAGAAGATGGGAAGAATAATATCAATACAGTCTACATATCTAGGCCAAATATCTTTAGGCCTAGCATGCTGTGGGAATTAGGTGTTCAGCAGAGTGATGGCACAGGGGAAAAAACTGTCTTTGTGTCTTGTTGTTTTGGCATGCAATGACCTATAGGGGCATTCAGAGGGGAGAAATTGAAACAGTTTATGTCCAGGATGTTAGGGGTCTGTAAATATTTTCTCAGCCCTCTTTCTGGTTCGTGCAGTGTACAGATCCTCAATGGAAGGCAGGCTGGTTGCAATTGTTTTTTCTGCAGTTTTAACTATCCATTGAATCTTTACTTGTCCTGTTTGGTTCCTATGCCAAACCAGACAGTTATTGAGGTACAAATGACAGACTCAGTAATTCTTCTATAGAACTGTATCAGCAGATCCTTGGGAAATCTGAGCTTTCTGAGTTGACGTAGGAAGAACATTCTTTGTTGTCCTTTTTTAATGGTGGTTATAATGTTAGGTGTCCATTTCAAGTCCTTGGAGATAATAGAACCTAAAAACTTGAAGGTCTCTACTATTGATACTGTGTTGCCTAATATTGTAACAGGTGGTAGAATAGGAGAGCTTCTTCTAAAATCTACTATCATTTCTACAGTTTTAAGAGTGTTCAGCTCCAGGTTGTTCCAGCTGCACCACAGGGCCAGTTGATCTACCTCCCGTCTATATACAGACTCATCATTGTCTCAAATGTGACCAATGACTGTTGTATCATCTGCAAACTTCAGTATTTTAACAGAGGGATCCTTTGAGGTGCAACCATTGGAATATAGAGAAAAGAGTAATAGACAGAGCACACATCCCCTCGGGGGCTCCTGTGTTAATTGAATGGGTATTCAATGTGATTTTAACCTAGCTTCACCTGCTGCTTCCTATCTGTTAGAAAGCTTATAATCCATCTGCAAGTGCAGTCAGGTACAGCTAGTATAAGAAACACTTTAATTAGTTTGACTGAAGTAACTTATCGATATATATTAAAGCATCATGCTTCCTAAAGGTTCACACTTAAAAAGTTCATTCCCCAAAGTTGTCTAGTTATCTTTTCTGGTGTGTGTGTGTGTGTGTGTGTGTGTGTGTGTGTGTGTGTAGAAATTGAAAGTAGCTCAATTAAAATGTTTCTATTCAGAGAAATTAAGAAATAACCTGCCCCCATTTTTTCTACTGCATAAACCCTATTTTTAACATAATAAATACAGCATTAATAAATTCATTTCTAGTTATAAAACAACTGGACCCCAAATCAACCTCAACAAATTAAAAAAAAAATTACATTCAATAAATTTTGACATTAAAAAAAATTATATTGTCACTGTTTTTAATACTACAGAAAGGAATAACAGAGTTGGATAGGACCTTGGAGGTCTTCTAGTCCAACCCCCTCCTTAAGCAGGAGACCCTATACCCATGATAGCGAACCTATGGCACGCGTGCCACAGGAGGCACGTGGAGCCGTATCTGAGGGCACACGAGGCATTGCCCTATGTTAGCTTCCATTTCCGAACTTCCGGTTGGGCCGTTGGGTCCATTTTTTGCCATTCACAGGCTCCGGGGGCTTCAGTGAGCCCTGCGCACATGCGTGGGGGGCAGCACAGGGGGGTCGTACACACATGCATGGGGGAGGGCATTGCATTATGGGTGTGGGCCCGCACGTGCGCCCTTTTGGCACCCGAGCAAAAAAAGGTTCGCCATCACTGCCCTATACCATTCCAAACAAGTGGCTGTCCACTGTCCAATCTCTTCTTAAAAGCACCCAGTGATGGAGCACCCACAAGTTCTAGTTTCACTGGTTAATTGTTCTCACTGTTAGGATATTTCTCCTTAGTTCTAGGTTGCTTCTTTCCTTGATTAGAACATGGAATAACACAATTGTGACAGGCCCAATTTTAACTTCTTGAAGTTTAATTATTCAAGAAACAATGTGACAGGCAACGTCAGATAAAAAAATGTTAACTTCTTGAAGATTAATTATTCAAGAAACAATGTGACAGGCAACATCAGGTAAAAAAGCTGAAGTAAAACTTGAGGGAGTCAACCTAAATTTAACGTGGTGCATTAGAACACAGGACTTGCCACACATAAAGTGATGTCTATTGACACACCAGGCCAACTTGACTATTAGAACTATTGCTCTATTATTAATTTAGGGTCAAAGAGATTCTTATTATTTTATCACTGAAAAAGAAGCTGGAAGGAAAATTCCATCCCTGGCAGAGCTTCCCAGAGCTTTCTGCAGCTGAAGGATGCCTCCCCCACACACCATCTGCACTCAAATCAAAGATATCAGGTACTCTGCACTACAACATCTTGTTCTTCTTCCCTCACACATGCACGCACACACCTTTTTCCTCTCTTATTATATATTTTGGTATCCAATTAGGATGCCTACAGTATATCCTAATTAAAATTGTATGTTGCACAGCATAGCCTCAAAAGTACATAATGAAACATATCTTAATGATAGAAAGGAAAATAAACTAAAAGGAAGAATAAGCTCAAAAATTAGAAGAAAGAAAAATGTTTTCTGTATGTCCTTTATGAGGAGGGGTTATGTGAGAAGGGCGGGAAGGATTCTGCAACTCCATGCAGAGCCCTCTTTAGCATAAATTAATTTGCCAGTCATGAGTCTATTAAAATAAATGTCACTGAAAAAAGTGACATGATTATTTTTCATACGTACGACCCTTGCAGCATCCCCATGGTCACCTAATCAAAATTTAGACCCTTGGCAACCGACTCATAGTTATGACCGTTGCAGTGTCATGGTCTTGTGTAAATCACTTCTTGTAACCTTCTGACAAGCAAAGTCAATGGGAAAGCCAGATTCACTTAACAACCATGTTACTAACTTAATAACTAACTTAACACAGTTTAACAACTGTGGCAACAAAAGGTTGTAAAACGGGACAAAATTGACTTAACAAATGTTTCACTTAGCAACAGAAATTTTGGGCTCAATTGTAATCGTAAGTCGAGGACTACCTGTATACCAATCGTTCCCTTTCTGTACTAGCTATCAATCCATTTCTGAACTAAAGGAGAAGTCCTGGAACAGTTAGGCACTGGTCACATAAAGAATTGCTTCCTTAACAGGTAACAGATAAACAGAGTTGGAAGGGACCTTGCAGGTCATCTAGTCCAACCCCCTGCCCAAGCAGGAGACCCTACATCTGCCTCTACCTAGGATCGAACTCACAATCTGCTGATTGTGAGGCAAGAGCTCCACCTCTAGGCCACAGCAGCTACAGTCTCTAAGATCAAGTAAATCTGTCTCAGGAAGTCTGACAAACAACAGGTAGGACCTGCCTGATGCATATATTATATTATTTGAGGCACAAGGTGAAGAGATTTTCCAGTTTCCATAGATTTTGTTATAGGTATTTATTGTTTCTTGGTTCTTAATGTTTTGCAATTGCTGATTTTATTTTAATAATGCATTAAAATTATGATTTTATTGTATTAATTTAGTTTATATTTATAGTATTTACTATGCTATGATATTTGCCCACAGATTATTAGTAGGCCACAGAAAATTGTTTTCAAAAATAGATTAAATACTATTTTATTTCCAATTTCAAATATGGAAGCTTTTCATTAATAGTGTATTAATACTTCTTCACATTTGATATGGCCAATATACATATTAAAATTTATGGGCTCCAGTTGCCACCCATAAGAAGCAGCATGGAAAATCATATTTAAAACATTAAAAAGGACTTTGTTGATCAACATAAATAGATGGCCTATCTGAACAAGATTTTTTTTTATACATATCCTGATAGAGTTCTATTTTCTGGATATTATCACCAATAAAAAACCTCTCCTATATGTATGTAACAAATGCATTCAGATCATGGTGAGTCATGGAGAAGAATTTCACTGCAGGAATTACATACTCGCAATCATTCTTTAAGTAATGTGGCCCTGAACCATTTTAAGATTTGGACTTGGTAAAGGTAAAGCTGAACAACTGAGTTCAATTTCAGGTGATTTCATTGGTACACACATGTAGCTTTCTTAGTGATAAAATGATGGTTCCCCCAAAGCATTCTTCTGTTTAGTTTTTTGACTTCCCAATCAAGCCTACAGTCTCCTAATCAAGTCCAGGGATTTCCTGGTAGTTTTCAATCCCAATCCTAAACAACCAAACAGTGCTTAGCCTTCTGTCAATTGCTTGGAAGAGCCGAGGTGGCGCAGTGGTTAGAGTGCAGTACTGCAGGCTACTTCAGCTGACTGCTAGCTGCAGTTCAGTAGTTCAAATCTTGCCGGCTCAAGGTTGACTGAGCCTTCCATCCTTCCGAGGTGGGTAAAATGAGGACCCAGATTGTTGGGGGCAATATGCTGACTCTGTGAACCGCTTAGAGAGGGCTGTAAAGCACTGTAAAGTGGTATATAAGTCTAAGTGCTATTGCTATTGCTACTGTGATGATTGGCATTTTAAATAGTATTCAGAACAATATAAAGATATTGATGTAAATCAACTAATGATGAAACATGGTAAAAATAACACACTGCTAAGATCAAGGTATGCACACTAGTTTATAGATAATTCTATTTTCTTGCTCTTTATCTTCCCTCCCTCTCTATGTGAATGCCAACAGACACAACTTGCAAATGACAGAATGGGTTATTTTTCATAGACTTCTTTCTCTCAATGAAGAAATTTAATAACCAAAATATATCTTGATGACAGACAAGAGCACAAGTAAACAGCAGACTGAAAAATTCTGAGGCTGACACTTGATAGTTGTTTTCTGCATTCTTTTGCAAAGCCCAGAAGTGTCCTGAAAATTGTATTCAAGCTGGTATGGCTGTTGTTACATGGTTTCTGGCCTGTTTCACACATTACATTAAGACTTAATGTGAATTTGGCACGTGTTCTTTGAATCAGACTTATAATTTGTGGGTTATAAACCATGGTTTATCATGAGAATTGAGCCAGTTTTGACTTATAAGGAGATGGCTTGCACCCATCTGCTGTTGATTGTTGCATTATAATCAATTTTAAAAAGAAAATATAGGAACCCATCACTTGGTTATTTTTATCTGCAAAAATACATAATGTTATTGTACAATTAGATGGGATTATAACCAGCATTTAGAGTTTAGAGCCATGGTGGTGCAGTGGTTAGAGTGCAGTATTGCAGGCTAACTCTGCCCATAGTCTGGAGTTCGATCCTAACTGACTCAAGGTTGACTCAGTCTTCCATACTTCTGAGATTGGTAAAATGAAGACCCAGATTGTTGGGGGCAATATGCTGACCCTTAAACCACTTTGAGAGGGCTGTAAACACTGTGAAGTGGTATATAAGTCTAAGTGCTATTGCTATTGCTATTTACTGATTTATTTATAATTCATGGACTTCCAGCATTTTGCAACATATACACAAGCCATAAAAACATATGATAAAATAAAATGATTGTATAATAAATAAGTAGCTCTAGTGTTCAGACTCACATTATAACTAAACATTAAGATTATAAATTAAAATTCTGCAGAACAGTTTTGTTTTTACTACTTTCCTGAAAACTACAATCCGATTATCTAGGGATAGATAGAACATAAACAGAAAAACATTGCCTCCTGGTCCTATATCCCAAATGTCACATGGAGAGAGGGACTTAATATTCCAGTTTCTAGACAGATCAGCTCTATTAGAAGCTGGTGATTCTGAATATATATGCCAACCATAGATCACTTTATAAGTGATAATCAGTATCTTCAATTTATCTACTAACAATTAATGCATCACCCAGAACATCGGTATTATGTGATTATGGCATCTTTTACATTACAAATAGATGGTCTACTATATTTTGGTACTTCCTGCCACTTCAGTTTTCAATTGCTTGAGGGCTTTAGTCTTCGAAGCATGTGGTACACATTGCAACAATCTAACCTAGAACTCATAAGAGCATAGGTATAGAATGCCATTTGAGGCATGAATTCTATCAATTATCTAACTCTTACAGAATTTATCCAGGGTTTTAAAATGGAGTACTTTTCTTCATTGGCTTAATTTTTCTGCTATAAATTTCCGAGTCAAACACTTAACTCTCCAATTTAAAGAATTAACTGGACTTTAAAGGTATATCATTTTGGCTGTACTATATCCTAAGATTTCTCCTGTATTATATTATTTAGATAAGAGTGACGCTATTCCGGTTCATTTTTGGCACAAGTCATACACTATTTAACTTTCATGACCTTTTAAGTAATACGAAGTTATCAGAGGAGCTAACAATAGACCCACTACACATTTAGGATTCCAGAATCTTATCATCCCTCTTGGCTATAACTGTCAGATCCAGTTCAAGCAATTATAGGGCAGGATATTCTTCAAGAACAAATTTTATTCCCAATCCACTTTAAAAAATACCAAAGTAAGAGTTAAAGAAAAATCACATAGTATTTTTGCTATTTTTAAAGAAATACATGGAATGTTTCTAAGCTCTATTTTCATACACTTATGGAGCAGATTTACCCTTAACTAAAGGAAACAAAACAATAGATATTTGAGTGTTGCTTAATTATGTTCCTTAAATAATGCATTATAGAAGGTTAGTGGAAAAATATGAACTTTGTGGCAATTAATTCATTGCTTGTGAAAATTCCATCAGAGGTGTCACTGCAAATGTTCAGTCAAGAGCTATATATATATACTTTTGAATTATATCAATTCCTGAAAACACCAAATAACTCATGCAAGCGCGATGCTGCATACACTCTTATTGGCGGAAAAACAAAAGCTATTCGCAACTGGAATGGTCCATTTCTAAAAATAGGGGTGTTCTGAACATTTTGGAAAACTGTTGCGGTCACTATGAGGTCTGTGGTTATGGGTTAAACAAACTAGCTGATGGTTAGATATTTCTTTCTCTTTCAGAAAAACCTAGGTCTTACGTGAATCTTTGCCAGAATCTCCTGGAATATTCAATATATTGAAACAAATGGCAGATTCACATCAAAACCTTGGCTTCAAGTTCCCAAAAAATTGCACCATAAGCTATTATTTCCCATAAAAGTATTTTACCATTTTTTAAAGCAATTAAAATGCTTAAGAGTGGTAAGTAATCACATTCTGTGCTAGTGGTGTGCTTTATTCTGATTTAATTGAGACATGTCCTCATTAAAAATCCATGGAAATAGTTTATGCCATGGAGGTTATATTGGGGTGAAGCAGAATAAAATATAGCAAAGGCAAAGTGTCATGTATGAAGTAGCCAGGATTATTCTAGCACCCTTCAGCAATCCATTGGGATTTATTTATTTGATTCATATGCCATTTTTCCTTCAGTCCAGAGTGGTGCACATATTCTCCCCTCCTTTTTTTATTTCTTCACAAATATCGTTCTACATGGTAGGATGAACTGAAGGACACTGGCCAAAGTCACAAATTGGCTAGGTACTCATATTATTGCATTTCCATTCGAAAAACACGAGTTCAACACAGGAAAATACGAGAAAGAAAATTCAAGATTGTCTTGCCTTGTCTTTCTTTTGAGGGAAGGGGAAATATTGGGAGGTTTTCAAAACTTATATCATAGACAAAATAATTAACTAGAATTTTAGTACTTCTTTTGGCTGATCTGATCTACTTCAAAGGACTAACAATTTCTGAAAACTACACCTGGACACTTAACAAGGCATCCCCTATGACTCCCCCCCACAACAATTACAATATAAGGGAAACAGGAGTCTGTTTAATGAACAATGACAATGTTCTTGTTTCAGAGCCTGTCAAAGATAAACTAGCTCAATACTATTTTTTTAACCATGATGATTGAACATTTATATTGCTAGGGACTATTTGCCAATCTCTTGATTTGGTCACTTGGCAACTTCCATGCACAAATGGTGACTCTAAAGTGCAGCTTCAAACATTTCATAGGTCAAAAAAAATCATAGTTTAACAAAACAATCCATGCTTTTCTCGTTAGAGATCCCAATGGAAGAGAAACTATATTAAGAACTCCAATTTCCTAAGGACCATTATGGTCTGCTTTTTGTCCTAGGCAATACCAGAGGAGCCAGGAATTGTGTCATTGAAAGCCCATGTTTGGGTTTCCAGCAGTCTAAGCTTTTTTATTGTGAGCATGAGAGTTTTTTTGGGCTGAACAAGCAATCTGATTAAGAAATGAGTCTTCCTCCTTATAAGAGAATTTGAGATTCAAAAATATCAAGAGAAATGTATGCACATGTATATTTTTCACCCTTATTTTTTATTTTATCTATTTATTTATTAGATTTATGTGCTGCCCATGTCATCTAGAGGCAACTCTTATCTTGAAACAGGTTTTTGCATCAGGTGTCTTTGAATATGGTATGACCTCCATCTTAAGTTTATTGATTATATGCAAAGATGAAAAGAATAATTTGTCTCCTACAAGTCCTCTGTTTGCAATAAAAGCTCTAACAAAAATTGACATTCCAATTATACCACTCTCAAGTCAGACCAATGAAGACTTTTCTGCAGCGTGTCTTTATCACCCAGTGGCACACAACTGTGTATGCCAAAATATGGTCAAATCTATGTAATTTTGCCTTTGTTAAGAAGTATGACTTCCGATTGTGAGGGAGATGTAGTTAGAAGTGTTCCTAAAAGGGAAGAAAAAGACGAGAAGCCAATACTTTTCATGGCAAGGAAGAACCTGGGGGGGGGGGACACAGGAATTGGCAGGGAATTAGATTTTTACTAAGAGAAGTAGACTAAGAACAGTAAATAGTTTACCTAAATTTATTTATTGTAAAGAAACAATTGCCCAGCCACTAGTATGAAGCCACTTTAGAAGTGAGAAGTCTGAATTAACTTGCCCATTGGAGATCTTTTGAAAGCTGCAGATAAGCAGAATTTCCATCTGAAACCTAAAGTCCTATAGCTTGGAGGTAAAGCATGGCAACATTTTCCCTTTCCTGTCCCTACCTCCTAAAACCTAAATATGTAACTTTAAAAAGCTTCTTCATTTGAACAAAAACTGGAAAATTACCAGTTGTTTTCTTTATGACATCAATCTTTCATATCCAAAGCAGAAGTGGTTTATCATTTTTAAAAATACATGTGCACAAAAGGTAACATATACTGTTCATTCATGGAACATATTTTTAATTTTATTCATAAATTGCATAAATTGCTCTAAAATAAATAATCTACACTTCTCACACTGCTTACCATTTGCACAGAAATTACCTACTTTTTCCCCTTATTCCCAGAATTTTCAGTTTCCCAATCCACAGTAGCAAAGAACACGTCGTCAAAAACAGTCAAACATTTAAAAGCAAAAGTGAACAAAACTTTGCATTATGTTATAAGGCTGGAGTGAAAAATCCACTGTCATGGTATAAAAAAAAGTAATGTACTGTAAAAGTAAAATAAAGGATCAAAAAATTACTCTGAGAATTTTGTTTTTAAGCAATGGAAAATTGGCTGGTAGTAACCATTTTGCTGATTTCATGAAACTGACAATGGTTTTACCATGTATGTTAATTTTAAAAATCCAAACAGTATTATTTTAATTGTTTTAAATGTATTTAGATAAATATTTAAAAGAATCCAGCACCTAATTTTCTGTGGGAGATAATTACTTTTCATTTCTGCAGGAAGTAGTTAATATAGTTTTCCTAATCTACTTAATTGCAAATAAAATAACTTTATGTATGAAAAATCTGCACTGCTTAGATACTTAACTCTTTTCCCCCCATAATTTTTATTAAATTATAACTCTTAACTCTTCCCCCCCCTAATTTTTATTAAAGATTTTAACCACAATAGTAAAAGCAAATACAAACTAAACTCAGAAAAAAGAGAAATAGAAAGTCTGAAAAAAGGATAAAACCAAAAACCAAAAAGTAAGATAAAGTAAAGGAAAAGAAATATATGAAGTGATTTCAGATCTTCATCACAATTAAAAACAAATTTGATAAACTCTTCACCCCTATAAAGTTACAGACAATTATCTCTTCTCTTCTACACATTTCAGTCCTGATGTCAACAAAAAGTACATAAAGGATTACCAGAGCTTTATAAAATAATTTTATTTATTTTTTGTTATAAAAGAAATCACTTTAACCTTGATAAAGTTGATGAGACAAACCAATTTTATATTCCTTCCATTTACTTCTAACAATCGTGATCTTTGATTCATTCAATTGTTGTACGGTTTGGTCTCTCTTTTTTTTCCTTTTCCTATGCCAAAGACTTCTTCAAGGCTTTAGATAATCCTTTTTGTAAATCCAGTAAAAAGTTATTATCTGGATCATTCTTTGGTATATCAATTTTATTTTCACTTTGATTTTCAAATCCTTAACCAACTTCTTTTATATATTCAGTAAAAAGTCTTTATCAAGATCATTCTCTTGATTTGTCATTTGTCATTTCACTTTAAGTGCTTATTCTATCTTGTAATCCATACTTCTTTTAATTACCCAGTATTTCTGGTTCTTCTATTTCTGCATCAGATTTAACATCTTTTAGACATAGTTTATCCATAGAAGTAGGTATCATTACATTTCTGATATTAGAGCAATCATTAATGTGGAAATCAACTGACAATTATCCCAACTTTACAGAATATCACCATAATTTAAACAGTTTTTAAGCAGATGTTCAAGCAAAGGAAGTGACTGCATCTCATGAGTGGGGAAGACCAAAGAATGCTCTGTGCAGCTGAATCCCTCCTAGAATCCATTTTAAAAAGAGCTTCCACAATTTGAGAAAAAGTGATTTTGTGAGGCACTTTTACTGTTAGGCAATAGATGCTGAATAAAAAATCCCTTTTAAATATCTATTACTAAATTATTCAATATGTTCTATTATAAAAATATGTCACAAAGCAGCTTCTAGGTACTGTTGCTTTCTTGGTTCTTCACCAACTGGATCTGTAATTCATTAAAAGTATGCTCACCTTAAAAATAACTTTGCCCAGGCTAAGCACATTCCTTAGAATAACAAGAACAGCTAGACAGATGAATGTGGAGACATTTTAAACAAAGCCAAGCTAGCTATTTATAAGTTGCTCAACTACAGTCAACTAAGTACCGAATATCACGATCAAAGCAGCAAATGCTAGCCAAGTATGAAATTTTTAAAACGAATAAAATTAAACAAAAAAGGGCAGTGGATGAAAAATCTATGACTAGAATTTAAATCCCTTCAAGAAAAAAAAAACATTTTTCAGCCATGTTATTGCTTTTATTTATTATCTGCTATTTATTACTTTCCATTATTAAGGGTTATCTATTGGCTGGGCAAATAAATTGGGCCTGCTGAAAACCAACTCCAACAATAGCACTGAAGATAGTATTTCAGATCATGATTTGTTTCCTCCTCAGTTTTAATAATCCTGACAAGCTGAAATAAATCATTTTGGTTAAAAAAAAGTCTATTTTCATTCAGATATCTCCCCCCCCCTTGAAATTGAAATGTCGTACCTCACATATCATCTTTTATATTTATATTTCACTCAATCATTAAAAGACAAAAACACTAAATAGCTTGTAAACCCTTTCTTGAAATGTGATTCACTGTATTTATTTACAGCAGATACATGGAAGAAGTGGAAAATTATGGATCTGTATTTGTTTCATTATGCAAATATGCTAAATAATTATTCTGTAGGATCAAAACCGCTGTCCTCCAACAAAATCCATCAGCTTTCAAACAGCAAATGTAGTCTTATTCCGAAAATATTAAAATGCCAACCATTTCTTCCTCTAATACAGTGGTTCCCAAAGTGGGCAGTACCGCCCCCTGGGGGGCGGTGGGATGACTTAGGGGGGTGCTAAGAGGCAAGGGGGTGGCAGGGGGTGCTAAGAGGCCACGTGGAAGGCAGGAAAGCATGTTGGGGCAGCGGGGAAGGGAGGTAGCAGCCTACTCCCTTCCCCGCAGCCCTGCCATGCTTCGCGGCCTTCCACACGGCCTTCCCGGCGGTCCCCCATGCCCGCTTGCTTTCCGAGGTCAGCGTCCAGCCAGTGGGTGGGCGGGCGGCCCTTGGTGGAAATGCAGGCGTTAAGAGGGCAGCGGAAGGGCAAGCGGACGTCCCGGGGCTGCTGCACATGTGCCCGCCCCATTTCTGCAAAGGCAGAGCCCCCCCTTGCAGGGCGATCCAAAGACGGGAGGGGGATGCTGCAGAAAAGGCCACCTTCCACCCGTGCTGGCTTCGTGGCGCTTGGGGCTCCGAAGCAGCCCACTGGCTTCTCACCCGACCACCTGCCTGCTCTCTTTGTGGATCAGCCTGACCGACTGCTGGCGCCACTCTGGGAACTCGGCCCGCGGCACCGGGTTGGAAGCCAGTGGGCTGCTTCAGAGCCCCAAGTCCTGCGGAGCCAGCACAGGAGGCAGAGGTGGAAGGCGGCCTTTTCTACAGCATCCCCCTCCCCTCTTTAGATCACCCTGCAGGTATCTGCCTTTGCAGAAACGGGGTGGGCGGTTTGTACGGAGATTGGCGGGGGGGAGGATGCGTGGTCCTCCAGGATGGAGAGCGGGGCAAGAGAAGGCACAATAGGCTGCGCTGCCCCAGCCCCGCCCAACCACGCTTCTTCCAGCCCATCTGCCCCATGGTGCCGTAAATGAGACAATCGGCCGCACCTCCCTGCCCGGCCTTCCTCGCCGGGCACTGCTGCACTGGCGGCTTCACCCTGCCCAGCTCTGCCCACCGCCACTTCCTGCGAACTTCGGTATTATTCGGTAACTTCGGGGAGACGGCTGGAGCAAGGGGCGGGCGGGAGTGCGTGGGCCCAGCCGGCGCTCAGCTTACCTTCCTGGCAAGGCTCGGAGACTGCCCGGCATGCCCATCTACCTTCGCGGGCCGGGAAGCATCGGGGTGCGCACCTACGGAGCTCCGCCGGCCTCAGGGGTTCGCCGGCCTCTGGGCTGGCGAGGGCCTTGGCAGGGCAGGGAGAAAGTGGCGCTGCCTGGAGAGCTGGTGTATGGGCGTGCCGGGCGGTCTCCGAGCCTCGCAAGGAAAGTAAGCCGAGCGCTGGCCAGAGCACTTTCTTCCTTCTCCCGCCGCCGAGAAGAGAGAAAGAGAAAAAAAGAAAGAAGATTGGAAAAGGCATGGATGTTTTTCATGTGCATTCACACATTCAGGGACGCCCTCACTTTCTCTCATCCAGATATACCTGCACACATGGAACCGTTTTATAAGCCATAAACTCTATGTCAGGAATCCCCCGTCTTGGGAGTTGGTGAGTAATTTGGAATTTTAAG
>QLTV01004086.1:2231927-2248017 GCA_003457575.1 Thermophis baileyi
AGAAAGAAAGAAAGAAAGAAAGAAAGAAAGAAAGAAAGAACGAAAGAAAGAAAGAAAGAAAGAAAGAAAGAAAGACTTATGACTACAATTGAGCCCAAAATTTTGGTTGCTAAGCAAGAGCGTTGTTAAGTGAGTTTCACCACATTTTACAAGTTGGCCATGCCCACCCGGTCACCTGACCACCAAGCCACGCCCACCTGAAAGGGGTGGGGTGGGGGCACTGAGGATGAGTTTGTAGCACCAAGGGGGCGGTGGACTGAAAAAGTTTGGGAACCACTGCTCTAATAGCATCTGCAATCATGATGAAATTATCTGGCTTTGTTATATCTTTTTGTATCTTTATTTTAGCGTACCTGTCTTTCTGAACAATGTTCCCAGCCAATAAAATAAAACCATTTATTTTTATCGGTAAACTGTCTGCATTATTTACTTCTTGCCACCAAAGTGGGTACATTCAGCAAGTATGATGGTGGCATCATTTTCTGTTGCTGGTAAAGTGGGCTGGCTTTTAACAAACCCCTCTATTGTAAAACTTTCAGGGATTGCTTCACCATAAGTGAAAATAACGAGCTGGCAATTCAACAGAACCTAACAGCGGAAATTTAGCATTAAAAAGAGAAAGCATCTGCATGAGAATGGATACATCTAAAGTATTTGAATATTTATTTATTTCATGTGCAGCCTGGTTCCAAGGCAACTGGCTTTTGGTGGCTCAAAATCTAACAGAAATGGCCATACACAAAATGTACAGAGCAACATCCATTTGGACAACACAATCTAAAGCCAAAGATCCAGCTAACAAGGGGATCACGTCCACCATACTTCAAGGGCCTGGGGGACTAGGCAGGTTTTCAAGGTCTTCTGGAACACCATCAGGGTGGGACTCATATAAAAGTCTTGGGGAGAATCTCATTCCAAAGGGTAGGCACCATGAGAAAATACAGGTAGTCCTCGACTTACAACCACAATTGATCCCAAAATTTCTGTGGCTAAATGAGACATTAGTTAAGTGAAGTTCTGCCTCATTTTACAACCTTTATTGCAGGGAATCACTGCAGTTGATAAGTTAATAACATGGTTGTTAAGTTAATAACATGGTTGTTAAGTGAAACTGGCTTCTCCATTGTTTGTCAGAAGGTCGCAAAAGGTGAGTACATGATCCTAGGACACTGCAAGCATCATAAATATGTCAGTTGCCAAGCATCTGAATTTTGATCACATGACTACGGGGATGCTGCAATGATTGTAAGTGTGAAACACGGTCATAAGTCACTTTTTGCACTGCCACTATAACTTTGAATGGTCACTAAATGAACTGTTATAAGACGAGGACTACCTGTATTCCTTCCTTGGTACTAAAAGATGTCACTGTTTAATCAAAACGATCACAAAGCACAGCAGCTCTTACTAGACAGCCAGAAATCACAGCTGGGCCTCCAAAGAGTGGAGAATAGTTACGGTAGTTCAAGTTCAAGTTCAAGTTATTGTCATTGTACATCATGTATACAACGAAATTGGTTTAGCCTCTACTGGTGCAGTCCATGCAAGAATACAAGAGAACATGAATAATATAAGAATAATCCTTATACAAGTAAAACTTTCACTTTAACCTGACATTCCTTATTCTAACACGAGCAGAACCAGCATTCCTCCCCAAATGTTTAAAGTTCATCTATTCCTCAAGGGTGCCCTATAAGCTATCACACAAACCCTACTAACCATTTTTCATAGAAGATTCCACCAGGCCTTAAGAAACCACCAATTCAGAGCTTGCTTTTATTTTTGTTTTTGTTTGTTTGTTTATCACATTTCCAAATCACACGTCTCCCTCAAAGAGGCACCAATATAAAAACAGTATATAAGCATTAAAATGTTAGAATTAAAATTTCTAGAAGGACACAAGAATAATTAAACCCTGTTAAAATTTATTTAAAAGTAAGGGAGGGCCTCAGGGTGCCAACCATTCCCAGGGCTAAAGTAACCCTTTGGATCCTCATACAAGGCCACAGAACCATGTTTTAACTCTTTTTTTCACAAAGGCAGGGGAATGGGCGCCTGCCTCACCTCTGGGAGGAAAATATTCTATGGGGCAGGGACAATGGCAGAGAAGATTCTCATGAATGAAGGCAAAGTTCTTTAACTGACAGGGTCTGTAACATACAGACCCTGCCTGAGCAGGTGGGATGGGCAGGTTCCAAAGGTAGCCTGGTCCCATGCCTTCCAAGCTACACAGTTAATCTCCCTTCAGAGAATCTACCAAACCTCTTTCCCCTCTGGAACTTGTTCTATTCTTTGCCCTGGATTAGGTTAACCTGCTTACCTGTCAATGTGTTTGTTTGTTTGCTGGTTTGTTTAAAAAAAAGTTGTTTTTGGATTTGGCAATTGAGTTCTTAGTGCTCAAATCTGCACCATTGCCCCGATGGATAATGGTGAACATGAACACAGATATCAGAACCCTTGGGGCTCTTTATACCAACAATATACGACCTTCCACCAAGTTTTCGTTTCAAAGTACTGTGGTTTATTCAAAACTTCTTAAAAGCATTTATCAAATTTAAGGTTCTAGTATTTTATTTAAAAAAAATTAAAATTGATGGCTGCAGGGCTAAAGGGAACAAATTCAGGCTGATTTTAATGGAGGCTGAATTCAAGTGAACAAAAATATCAGGCCACCAAAAATTAGGTGGGCATATATCCATGTGGGCATGATACCATGGAGGTTTATAAATTGGAAGTAGGAGGCAAATATGGCTGTAACTTACCCATCTCTTGAATTAGTACTTAAGCAGGAAAGGAAAACTAGTCAAAGTGAAAGTGAAAGATTATTCTGTTGCTACTTGCTAGTAGCTATTTACAAATGCAAACAGTCTTAATTTCTAGGAAAACAATACCAACTGTAGTATAAATGTATGTTTTGTTTATCAACAAGTTATTTTGAAATAGAAAATGTAGTTTTACTAAAGTTCTACTAGCTAGTAAACGTAATATTTTTTCATGGCCTTTAAAAGGCAAGAAAATATCAGACTTTCAATCAGGCAAAATTGCAAATCAAGCAGTTTTAATATAATCAACTTGGAAATGCATGTAAAACACACACAAATGTAAGTGAACAAAACCTAGGATTCCCCCCCCCCTCTTTCTATGTTGTAATTAGTTTAACACAACAAAGGGGAGAGGAAGATTGTACAACTTTTGAAAAGAGATCTTACAAAACTCTAGGGAGACTTTTTAAAAAAAATGAAATGATGATTTGTTTTCTTGGTTTTTTTTTGCGGGCAGTTTTATTCATTGCAAAAAATAGCTTGATTAGTTAATTTGTATTGATAGATATGGAAAAGTCCCATACCTATCAATACGAATCAACTAATCAAGCTATTTTTTGCAATGAATAAAACTGCCCGCAGAAAAACCAAGAAAACAAATCACCATTTCATTCCATCAAAATACACTTGGCTTGTTTTATTCCTGAAAACAACACTCTGTTTCCTCATGGACTTCATACTCCGTCTTAAGAAGTAGCCAACTGCAAATCAGCTCTCTAATCACAAGATTGTTGCAAAATTACTGTTTATTTAACCCCACTGTTGCTTTCTTATTATAAGAAAACAAAACCATTCACTTCTTTCCCTGCAATGTTTTCCAGCTCTAATTGGCTAATCACCCAGCTTGTCAATGGTGTATAATCTTGCACTGAAATAGGAGCTGGGTCCAGATTTTAACAGCTAGAACAGGACAATTCCATGTGATAAAATATAAACCAAATTACCCAACTCATGCATTAAATAGAAAACATATTTGTGTTTCTAACTCTATATTTTGTAAACATGTTGTTGCTACAACACTGGCATGAACCAGTGTATTTTATAATACATATCTATAAAACCATAAAACGGACACAAGGAAATTGTGGGGGGGGGGAGTTGTGTAGACAAGGCACCGAAACACATTAAGGGAAGAGAACACCAGCCATAAAGATTTCCCAATTCAAGTAACTCTGATGTGATCCTCACATTTATAACAGTTTAATCAAATTATCACATGCTTATTTCCAATTAGATAGCTCTAGACAAATCTCCATTGGGGTATTTTGTGGCCAGGCCCTTATAATTATTTGCAAACAACAATAAATCTAGCAAAGCAATGGCAGATGTTTAATGCTTTTGGAAGCTTAGTTTGAATCATCACCCTCAAACAGTATCTTGGAGACCACAGTTATAGATCACAATTAGTTCTTCTGAAATACATGCCCACAAATGTCTCCAGTAGAATTAAAAATGCGATTCTCCTTGAAAACAAACAACCTTTCCCTGGGAACACATTCAAGAGGAAGCAAAAAAGGGTAGAGCAAAAAAGGGAAGAGTCTATCAGAAACATCATGCAATAAACACTGTAACAGATGAGGGAGCTTGAGATAAAAGAAGATTAATTACTGGAGGTTTAGTAGTTTGTTGACTCATTGGTTCTTTGTTTAAAAAGGTATAAACTTCAAACTAATGTAGTCTTTAAATAAGGTTAGAAAATCCATGTATAACATAAGTAGATCTGACTATTAATGATTTTTTCTAATCTCCAGCTCTAAGCGAGGATGGGTTTAATGAAGTTTTACATATAATATCATCCCTACTTTAATTATCATTCTACACTCCACAAATTACAATTCTACTATTGGCCCTGAATTACAAGAACCCTGACAATAAGCTTGAATTGACTCAAGGAAGTTTCTTATAGTTCTAGCAGTGCGGTCAAAGCGGCCACTTGTTAATCTGCTTAAAGGGTTTAACTCTATCATCAATCACTGAACAAAGACATGGGAACATATGCACCTCAAACACATTCAGCATTGCTGATATCTATATAATGAACACAAGTTGGAGTATGTCTTATTGAGTCAGGTGTTGGTGAACACTTTCTCAGTACCTTGCAGAGCTCTCCGCTCAGTTGCTATACAAGAATTGGACTTTCCGGTAAAAGCTTTATCTTTGGCAGATTTCAAATTACAAGAATTAGCAGACAGAAGTAGAAAATGAAAGGCCTTTCTCTCTGGGATACAAACTATAAATTAAACGAAGAAAGATTTTCAGAATCCTCAATCTAATCCAATTTTTGACCATCTAGCAACAACAATCTACTAGTCCATTTTGAGACTAACCTTATGTTCCCACTCATGGCTGCAATGTCTAATATAATTGCAAACCTATCTTTCATCCGCTATTTACCATTAGCAGACAGTATAACCCTGGCAATGTAAAATATAAAACAAATTAAGCTGCCCCTATTGAAATGTTCAGTACCCACCCAGTAATGTAGGCAATCCAATCCTAGAATGAAGAAATTTTTAAAAAATCTAATTATTCTAATAAAGTTTGGTGCAGAATATAAGGCACCAGGCAAGAAATTGGGAGACCATGAATTCTAGTCCCATCTTAAGGTGCAGAACTAGTTGGGTGACTTGGACCAGTCACTCTCTCTAAGCCCTAAGAAGGAGGCAATGGCCAACAACTTCTGAAATATTATTAAAAAACTGAAGGGACTTGTTCAGACACACAAAAAACTAAAACATCTAAACATTAAAGCATTAAAATACACTTTTTAAATATAATATATAACACAGTGTTGTGAGAAATTCAGCCATCAAGTAGTAACATCCAATACAAAATTCAAATTACTATTAAGATTCTTAGAAATTCTGGCTGGACAAGACCAAGCCTTAAAGAACAAATGCACAGAAAGCCAGAACTAGAAGATAGCAACACACAGCCAGTGCCACCTCTGCAAAAAAGCTGAAGAAAGAGTGCATCACCAGGTTAGCTGCTTCAAGAAGATTGCACAGTCACTCTCTCTCAGCCCAACCCACCTCACAGGATTGTTGTTGTAAGGAAAATAGAAGGAGGGAGTATTAAGTATGTTCACTGCCTTGAGATACTTATTAACTCAGATAAAAATCTAATAAATAAATACAATGCATAGTACATGTATTGACATGTAACAACCATGACAGAAGCAAGGATAATGACAAGGGGGTACTTGGGAAATGTCATAAACTGGATTTCTGCAAATTGGGGTTAGAATGAGGTAGAAGGATGACTAGTCCTTACATGCAATGATATTACATTTATTTGATCAACAGAAAGCATTAGCTGCTGTATTGCACTATGATTGAATTGAAGAAAATGCATTATAGGTCGTCAGCCCAGAATCATGAATAAGCTTCATGCATTTGCTCCACCATAAACAACAGGTCAACTTGACAAACAGACCAATAAAAATTACTGAGTCCTCTCATCAGAGGTTCATTACAAAAAAACAAACTAGGTTCACTGATTTAATTTCACATTATGGCAGTGGGACAGAAAAACCCAAACATAAAACATTGGTCTTCTTGTCTCTTTTAACTGTTGTCATGTAACATTTGAGAGGCACCAATCTCCAAGTGCTCGAAATGGCACAGATTGATTCAGACCTCCTAATTTGAATGAATGTAGTCGCATGAAATGAAGTTAGATGCTCACTGAAGTTCAGTTCCTTGAAGAAAAGACTGTTTCCACCTAGTGAAAATGAAGCACCTTAGAGGGTGCTTCATGTAATCCCAACCCAACCCAAATTATGTAAATTATTTTAGAGGCATTGCAGAACAAGTTTCTTAAAGCTATATAAATAGCTGCTTAATAGGGTATAAGTCCCTTAACTGCAGTGAATATGTTGAGTATCAAGTCTTAGCTCTTCAGACATGGAATTGCTTTTAAAATTTTGAATTTCTCCTTGAGATTTCAAATGTAATATACATTTTAAACATACAAACATTTTTAAATATTTGCTCATCTGTGCTTCATTTATTTTCATTACTGTTCTTTCTTTTTAATATTTGTTGTTCACTGTTTGTTCATATAAAAAACTTAAATAAAAAAGGTATGAAACCTTATTGTGCTGATTGTCATTGAGTAAACATATTAAGACATTTTAAGGATCATGGTTTTCTAATGTCCTAGTAATAAACTTATAAAGAACCCTTAGCAATTAATCTTTTTACTTATATAGAAAAGTAATTGGATCAGGTTTTATTCAATAAATGTTATTCTTTTTAAACTGTTCTTTTTAAAAATGACCATAATTCAGCAACATAAAATTCTTGTATAAAAATAAAACTTGTGATGAAAAGTAAATGAAAGACTATTTAAATCCTTTCCCTTTCACACATTCATCTCTAGGTTCCAATTTTATCAGGACAGCATTCTAAGAACACAATTCAAATATGCTCAATTTAATCCTCCAAAAAGAGTTTTTAATATAAAGTGATTCAGTGCCTGTTCCATGCATTCTTTTCAAAAATCGAAAGCAGACTTAAATATATGATAAAATTTAAAATTTCACTGACAAGAAAATTACAGGCTTAATCAGTCTGCAAAACATCTTCAGGCAATTTTTTTTCAATAACTCCATCTTACAATTGCTTAAAATAGAGTTGCTTCAACTCCAATTTAAGAGGAAAGAGTTCTGTAAGCTTGCAAAAAAGGTTGAGTCGTGTGTTCATACAAATATTATGTTTATGAATATACTAGAGTCTGTTCTTTATAGAATGAACTGATGCTTTCAACCACAGTATTTAACCTAATTTACAATTGATATAGAAAGAGAGATCTACACACTGCTTACTAGTCTTAATTTTCTAAGTAGAAGGCTTGTTTCCCCCACCTAACTTATTTAGGCAGTTTCTAGGATCTTCTGTAATAGTAAATGGCAATAAAAGATACTGCCTCTTTCTGCTATTCATTGATGATGTCGCATTTCTTTACATACTTCATGGAGAAAGACTTATTTATATTGAATCAGTACCTAAGACAAACATTAATCAACCTTGACAAGAGTATAGAAGCATATACAGTATGTCATATACTTGTTTCTTATAGATTAATCTCTTGGCACACAGTGAATGTCATGTAGTGATTTTATGTAAATAGCATTCCATATGTCCAACACAAAGATTACTAGTAATAACCAAACTGTTTTTCAGGCAAGTTTGCCTACTATTACTAAATGTCGATCTAATACCCTCTAGGAACCCAACCTATTTCCAGTGATTATGAGCTATTACTCATCACAGTTGATATAATTTAGCTAACATATACAGGTGGTCCTCGGCTTACAACAGTTCATTTAGTGACCGTTCAAAGTTACAAAGGCACTGAAAAGGGTGACTTAAGATCATTTTTTTCATACTTATGACCGCTGCAGCATCCCCATGGTCATGTGATTTACATTTGGATGCATGGCAACTGGTTCATATTTATGACAGTTGCAGTGTCCCGGGTCATGACTATCTTCTGACAAGCAAAGTCAATGAGGAAGCCAGATTCACTTAACAACCATGCTCCTAACTTAACAATTGCAATGATTCATTTAACAAATGTGGCAAGAAAAGTCATAAAATGGGACAAAAGTCGCTTAACAAATTTCTCACTTAGCAACATAAATTTTGGGCTCAGTTATAGTCGTAAATCAAGGACTACCTGTAATGTCTTTTCTGTTATGTCATTTGCATATTGCTTTAACGACTTGAAGTGTATTAGAACTCAGAAATTATCTAGCAGCTACTAAAGTTATCTGAATTTGGAGAGAAATTGGGTTTTAAAGTCCTCATTAAACATTTCAAAAGCAACAGTAGTAAGCCTATTAAGTTTTATGTATTTGAAAATATTCATTTTAGCACAATAGTATTAGAATTGTTAATATAATGAATTTAGTATTGTCTGAAAAACATTATATTTTATCAGTTCCTTTAGATAATACAATCTGTTTTTATTTAATTTATTAATTTTCCAAGTTTATTATGATTTTCATATTGGTTATCCTAATGTTACCTAAACTATATTTTAGTCAGCCAAAGCTCTTGTAAATGTTTGATAGTTTCAGAACTTTCTATTTATTCAGTTCTGATTCTTTCATAAAAATTGTATTTTATTTATCCAAAGTTTAGAAAAAAAAGTTTGTAAAATTTATTTGCAGAAATTGTTATTCATGCTATATGTTAAACTTTAGCAACCCAAAAACTGTATTACGTGTGCAAGGCATATCTTTATCAGACAAGTAAAAAAAAAGAAAACCTAAGAATTTAACGTGCTTAGTTATTTTAAAATTACCATGCTGCTATGAATTTGCTGTCACAAAAAAAAATTGAAAAATATGTATGGAAAATAAATTAGGGCTCTTTGAAATAATAGTTATAGATATTTTGAAATTCTTTTTCCTAGGAGTGTCTTAAATGATTCCCATCTAACCTCTTAAAAAGAGCTGCAGTGTAAGCAGCCTTCATTATTAAAAGCTATTTTTACTACCAGTGATACACCCTTATCCCACTAGTAAATACTATTATGTGATCACCATATGTTCATACTTGCATGAGGAATTATAAATAGAATTATAAAAGTACATAGAAAAAAACCATACAATTTTAAAAAATCTAAATCAAGACTTCGTTACGTTTGCATTTCTGAAAATTAAACCAAGCAGATTAAATAATGTAAAGCTTAATTTAGAGATGTAGCATCACAAAAAGATAGTATAGTTACAGGGTCAGAGAAGCAAAGTTATTCTCTTGCCTATTTGAAGACAATTCCCTAATTCCCATTTTGTCTTGCAGGTGTGACTGTTTGTTAAGAAGGTCATATAAACATTAGCATTTTCAGTCAGAAAATTGAACAGTCATAACTTACAGCAGAATAAAAAATGAAACAAAATGTTCATAATTTTTAAATGTATCTTATTGGCTAGAATTCTAGAAATGATAAAAAAATATATATCCTAGACAGAAAAAGCTAAAAGTGCTAAATCTACCACTGATAATGTTATCCAGTTAACGAAAGTCATAAAAAGTCCATTTTCTGTATATCAGAAACAAGATCAGTTCTGTTTAAGATCTAATTTAAAAAATGAACGATAGAAAAGATAGGACAATAAAATAAATAATGAAGTATGTCAGTACTAAATCATCACCCCATAGGCAATGTGAAGTGTGGAATCACATATTGTATTTTCTTAAAACGGTTTTCTAAAATTACTGTCAGTATCTCTTATAATATATAAGAGTAGCTATAGCTCAGGGCTTAACTGTGAAGTTCTTAGTGCTCTCTATGTTTGGTTATTTGCCAGCAGACATTTTACTACCCAACCCACTGAAGATGTTACTGAAGATGTTATGAAATGTTATAATATTTGAGCAAGTTAGAGAAGTATTAAAGACGGGGTTAAATTTAAGTTTTAAACACCACTCACATTTAGATTCAGTACATGTTTGATCTGTACATCCAAATAGACAATCCTGTTAATTGTGGTAGAATGTAACTCAGATTGGATGGATAGACTATAGTTCCAGTCTCGAAGAAAAAGAAGAAGAGTTTAAGGAAGAAAAAAAGAAACTTCTGGGAGAAAAAGCATAATGCTGAAATGTGATATATACTTCATTGTCTTATCTCCCGTTTAATTTTCTAAAAATTGTTGTTAATCAATCTCTGGCTCACATATGATTTAATAAGCTCAGACTAAAGCAGGCTACTATCTTAAATTCCAATTGGGCAAGGTTATCACAGAAAGTATTATATACCAAAATCAAAATGGAATTTGAAATAGAAATTGATAAAAAAAAAATCCCTTGACAGGGATTCTCTGTCTTGGTCTCCTGTGAAATGTGGGCTCTCTGCAACTCCATGATATTCCAAAACACTTTTTTTAACATCCACAATATTGCCGTCTTATACCATCTATGCTTCTTCATGATATTTTTGTGGATGTCCTAGATCAGTGTTTCTCAACCTTCCTAATGCCGTGACCCCCACCCTGCCACCGTGACCCCCTCCCGGCCCCCTCCCCGCGTATGATGAATTGACAAAGGGGGCATGGCACCAAGATGGCGGGATAGCGCACGCTTAGGCGACCCCTGTGAAAGGGTCGTTCGACCCCCAAAGGGGTCGCGACCCACAGGTTGAGAACCGCTGTCCTAGATAGTCATAGTGCGAGTGGACAGCACTATTGAAATGGTTGCTTCAGACGAATAAAGTTTATTTTAAGTCAAAGAATCTTAAATAAATCTTACCTTGAAAAGTGTTTGAGAATAGCAAAAGCATAATTCTATAATTCAAGGTCAATCTCCAAAAAAGGCATTCCAAATGGCAGCCTACTTCCAAAATCTTACCATATCTGACCATAACAGATGGTCTTGAGGTTCCATCCTACCCCATTAAATCCCCAGGTCCACCCCACTCCTTTCTTTCTCTTGTCCATCCACTTCCCACTCACAATCATCCAGCAAACTCACCACAAACTCACAATCAACACAACACACTCACATTCACCCTAGATAGCCCACTGATCCCACGTCAACCTGCACCTGCAGATACAAAAAGGAGCTGGCAGATGTCATCTCAGAACCACTGCACCACATCTTTCAAAAATCCTGGAACCCCAGGGAACTACCAGAGGACTGGAAAAGAGCTGATGTGGTTCCCATCTTCAAAAAAGGGGGAAAAAACAGACCCAGGAAACTACAGACCAATCAGCCTAACATCAATACCCGGGAAGTACTGGAAAAGATAATAAAAAAACAGATCTGCCAACACCTAGAAACAAGTAAAGTAATAACTAGCAGCCAGCACGGCTTTGTTAAAAAACAGATCATGCCAAACCAATCTTATTTCATTCTTTGATAAAGTGACTAAATAAGTAAACCAGCGAAATGCTGTGGACATAGTATACTTAGATTTCAGCAAGGCATTGTGAAATGAAAGAAACCAAATTATTGTAACTGGCTAACAAACCGTACCCAACGAATAGTCCTTAACGGGTCTATGTATACATGGAGGGAAGTAAGCAGTGCGGTATCACAAGGTTCCGTCTTAGGCCCAGTACTCTTCAATATCTTCATAAATGACTTAGATGAAGGAATAGAAGGGGAACTTACCAAATTTGCAGATGATACTAAGCTGGCAGGAATAGCTAACACCCTAGAAGATAGGCTCAAGATCCAGATGGATCTTGACAGATTTGAACACTGGGCCCTATCTAACAAAATGAAATTCAATGTAGAGAAAAGTAAAGTCCTACACTTAGGTAAGAAAAACCAAAAGTACACATTTAAACTGGGTGAAACCAGGCTTAATAGCAATGACTGTGAGAGGGATCTTGGAGTCTTAGTGGACAACCAGCTAAATATAAGCCAGCAGTGTGCAGCGGCAGCCAAAAAACCAAGTTTTTGCGCATGCGCAGAAGCAAAAAACAAGATGGCGGCGCCTACGGCACTGCCGAGAGAGCCGGTTCGGGGGCGTGTCCAGCCGGCCATCGCTGCCGGTTTGGCGAGCGGGGGGAAATTCCCGCTACCAGTTCTATAGAGCCGGTCCGAACCGACAAGAACCCACCTCTGTGTCAGACCCTCTTCAGGTGAGGTCTCTTCCCTAAGCAAAAGTAACTCAGGGAACTAGAACATCAGAAATATCATCCTATTCCAAAAGTTTCCTCCTCAGACTGAAGATGGAATGGTGTATCTAACAGAGGGTCCTATATTATTAGCAAATGCAGCTTTTTAATTTGTTTATTTAATTCAACTTAAATAGCACCAGACTCTGATTGACTCTGGTCAGCTTAGAACATAAATCTGTGTTCTGTCAATCTTTATATTGCCCTTTATAGTTTTTTTATTTTCTTTGCCACCTGTGCTTTACATTTAACTACTTAAAGCTGAAAAGGTATTTTTACTTTTTTTCTTCACTTTAGTAATGTTTTATTAGATTTTTTTTAACCCTGCCTTTTATTTATAAATAACTCAAGCTGGCAAACATGTATAATATTCCTTCCCCCTCATATTTTCCATCTGCTTCCCTAGTGAAGGGAGACTCATTTTCCTTAGTTGCATATCTCAAAGCTTCAAGATTTAGAATTTTTTTTAAAATTTTCATTGTTTATTTTGGCTTTCCAAAAGAAGAAAAATATTAGTAACAATGCTAAATTAATGTGAGCAAATAAGCAAAATGCGCATTACAAACAGACAAGCCGTTATGACTGAGTTTCTTGGCAAAAGCGGTCTTAAAATGGCTTTCCTCTTTTGTAAAATTAATTGGTCTAACAGTGCATCTTTTCATATCTCCAGTAAATCCCCTCACATTGAGTGAGACACAGTTTCAGTAAGTGCGTATAGATGGCAACCCAAGCAATGTTTGCCTTCATATTTTTGGAGTGATTATTTTAAGCATTTACATATTGGCAATGCCTTATGTGTTCCAGCCTAACAGTGAACTGAATGAATTCCAACCAACAAATGTTTAAGGAAAGTGACTTAGCACATTCAGTGCCTTGGCAACAATGAAGAAAAGCAACAAACACAGACATGCCTCTCTGAAGCTGAAAACTCAGATGATGGGTAATTCAAGGAACTGTAGTATGTGTCACAACTGTGAAAACTAAGCAATAGAGGAAGATGTTCTAGAAGGAAGCAGCAAAGGAAACTAAAAAAAAGCAAAAATGCTTCTCAGCAAACTTCATGCATAGAAAATGATTTTCTACCCTCAGTGAAGTCACGCCCTGTCTAAGTGACAGATTGTCCTTGTGGATTCTAGGCCATGTTTGATTCAAATGGCCAAAGGGCTACCTCATTCTTTCATAGCCTCTTTTCTCTATAAAAATCTGTAAACTAACACAGTGACTTTGCACTAGTTTGTCCTATTTAGAGTGCAGGTAGAGTTTATATCAGATGATAAATCGGTGTTACATCACTTGCTGTGGCCAGAAAAAGCAAAAATACGGGGGGGGGGAGGTCACCTTCATTGCTCCAGCATTTCTTACAGATACAGTCAACACTCTGAGAGTCTCAGATGATGTACCAGAGCATTATCCCAAGTATAGATTTCAAGCACCCGGTCTACATTTCAGTAAATGAGGTGAATGAACGACATGTTGATTAATATGCAGATGTCCCTTTAGTAAAAATAATGACTAATGGCAGATATGATAGCACTCTTCAAATACCTGAAAGCATATCTCCCTTTGCTGCGTCACCTGTAAAGTCATGGAATCCATCATAAACCAATCCATCACCCTCCACTTAGAGACAAACAACCTACTCTCTAATAAGCAATTTGGTTTCAGGAAAAATTTGTCCTGTAATCTGCAACTCATACACAGCAAAAACATTTGGACCTCTCAACTCGACCAGGGTAAAGCAATAGATGCAATCTACATAGACTTCTGCAAAGCCTTTGATTCAGTGGTACATGACAAACATCTGTTAAAACTAAGTTCTTACGGCATTTCTGGATCTTTGCACAAGTGGATAGCTGCATTCCTATCAAACAGGCAACGAGTAGTCAAAATTGGAGCCGCGGTGGCGCAGTGGGTAGAGTGCAGTATTGCAGGCTACTTCTGCTGATCACCGGCTGCCAGCAGTTTGGCAGATCGAATCTCAACCGGCTCAAGGTTGACTCAGCCTTACATCTTTCCAAGGTGGGTAAAATGAGGACCCAGATGGTTGGGGGCAATATGCTGAATCTGTAAACAGCTTAGAGAGTGCTGTAAAGCACTGTAAAGCGGTATATAAATCTAAGTGCTATTGCTATTGCTAATTGGAAACGCTATATCAAACCCTGCACCAGTTAACAGTGGGGTTCCCCAAGGCAGTGTTCTAGGACCAACACTCTTTCTGCTTTATATAAACGACCTTTGTGATCATATTATAAGCAGCTGTATCCTCTTTTCCGACAATGTAAAACTATTTAACGCCACAGACAATTCTATTACCCTACAAAACAACCTGGATTATGTATCTGAATGGTCAAAAAATTGGCAACTCCAAATCTCTGCTAACAAATGCTCAGTCCTGCATATTGGCAATAAAAATCAGAACATCAAATACAAGCTGGGCGGAAATGATCTAAAAGATGACCCACACTCTGTCAAGGACCTAGGAGTACTCATTTCAAAAGATCTAAGCCCCAGAGCTCACTGTTGACAATATTGCCAAAAAGGCATTAAGAGTTGTCAACCTTATTTTACGAAGTTTTATCTCTGGTAACGCTATACTGCTAACTAGGGCATACAAAATCTTTGCCAGACCTATCCTTGAATACTGCTCACCTGCCTGGAACCCACACTGTATTTTGGACATTAATACATTAGAGAGAGTCCAGAGGTATTTTACAAGAAGAGTACTCAACTCCTCTGCTCGCAATAAAATTCCTTATACCACCAGGCTTGAAATTTTAGGCCTGGATAACCTTAAACTACGCCGTCTATGTTCCGACCTAAGCTTAGTACACAAGATTATCTATCATAACATCCTACCTGTTGACCACTACTTTAATTTCAACCGCAATAACACTAGGGCTATCAATAGATACAAACTAAATGTAATCCGCTCTAATCTTGATCGCAGAAAATACGACTTCAGCAATAGAGTAGTAAATGTCTGGAACACTCTACCTGATCCTGTTGTTAGTTTCTCTAACCCCCATACCTTAAACTGTCTACCGTAGACCTTACACGTTTCTTAAGAGCTCCCTAAGGGGGCATGCATAAGCGCACCAGTGTGCCTACCGTCCCTGTCCTACTGTCCCCATTTATATGTACTCATTATATGTGTTTATGGCTATGTTTTGCTTATTTATATCCATTTTTGGTGCCATTTTTTTCATGTGTCCATGACTATGTCTATACTGATACTTGTTTCCTTGTACTTGTTGACAAAATAATTAAGATAAATAAATAATAAATAAATAATAAATAAATAAATATAATGAAGATGTTCAAGGTCTATTCTCTCTCATTCCTGAGTAAAGAATATGGATTCAAGTTACAGGAAGGCAGAGCCTGATTCTGTATTAGAAAAATGTTCCTTGTTTAGGAATCTTCTTAATAGTAAGTGCAATTCAGCAGTGAAATCAACAAGCCACAGAGCTGATAGCTTTCCTTCACTGGATGCATTACGTAGAGAATAGACAGTCATCAATGCTTTAACTGAGAATGCTACAATAAGGTTGACAACTCTTAATGCCTTTTTGGCAATGTTGTTACAGTGAGATATGGGGCTTAGATCTTTTGAAAAGAGTACACCAAGGTC
>QLTV01004086.1:2262457-2275690 GCA_003457575.1 Thermophis baileyi
TAGTAAATATGTTTTTGCCGTTTAGGAGTTGCAGATCACAGGATACTTTTTTTCTGAAACCAAATTGTTTATTAGAGAGTAGGTTGTTTCTAAGTGGAGGATAATGGATTGGTTAATGATTGATTCCATGATTTTGCAGGTGGCACAGCATAGAGAGATTGGTCTGTAATTTTCAACTAGGCTGGGTTCTCCCTTTTTGAAGATAGGGATGACCATGGCTAGTGACCATAGGTTGGGTAGGGAGTTGGTCCTGAAAGATTTTTCAAAAATTATGCTTAGAGGTTCAGCTATAGCAGTGGAAAGCTTTTTTAAGAAGTATGCACAAAGTCCATCAGGTCCAATAGATAGAGATGGTTTTAGGCTGCATAGTGCCTTTTCAACGTTACCTTCTGTGCAATCTATTTGTGTTAGGTCATTGTAATTATTTGTGGTACGACTAGGGAATGTTAGGCACGAGCCATTGCTGTTTACAAAGACTGAGCCGAAGAATGTGTTAAAGAGGTTGGCTTTAACTGCTTCATCATTACATTCTTTACCGTTAGGTCCTTTTAGGGGTGGGATGGATCTAGAGTCTTTAAGTTTGTTGTTCACAAAATTATAGAAGGTGCAATTGGATTTCGTGCGTAGGTTTTCCTCTTGTTTGATGTGATAATTGGTGCATTCAGTCTTTATTTGTTGGCATATATTTTTGTAGCAGCTTTTAAAGTTTGCTAAGTAGCCAGTTTTGTTTTTTCTCCAGAGAGATTTTTTTTTGGATTGGAGCTTCCTTATTGATATGGATAAATTGTTTTTCCTGGTTTTGGTGATTATTAGTGGTTTTATTATTATTAGAGATATTGGAACATTGCTATCATGTCACCCTAGTCCTTCTTTTCATTAAATTAGACATACCCAATTCCAGCAACCATTCTTTATATGTTTTAGCCTCCAGTCCTTCTTTTCATTAAATTAGACATACCCAATTCCAGCAACCATTCTTTATATGTCTTAGCCTCCAGTCCCCTAATCATCTTTGTTGTTCTTCTCTGCACTCTTTCTAGAGTCTCAAAATCTTTTTTTTACAACTGGATGCAGTATTCCAAGTGTGGCCTTACCAAGGCATTATAAAGTGGTATTTACGTGATCTTGATTCTATCTCTCTGTTTATGCAGCCTAGAACTGTGTTGGCTTTTTTGGCAGCTGCAGCACACTGCTGGCTCATATTTAAGTGATTGTCCACTAGGACTTCAAGATCTCTCTCACAGTTACTACTACTGCGGGAGGTACCACCTATACTGTACCTGTGCATTTGGTTTTTCTTGCCTAAATGTAGAACCTTACTTTTTTCACCATTGAATTTCATTTTCACCATTTTCATTTCAATTTCATTTTCATGGCAATTCTAAAAAGGGAGACTAGTCTGAAGCCCCCTTTTAGAAATTACTTTTATTTTTATTTTATTATTTTTCATCTGAAAAGAACTAGTCAAGGAATTTTTTTCCCTTAAATGGCAGAATTAACACAGTACATTTCTTTTCTACTGTTGCATATGTGAAGTGGAATTGGAAGTGGAGCACACAGTTTTTCCAGAGTTGGAGGCAAGACTGCAGATTCCTGTCTGCTTCCTTGACTCTTCAATTCTGGCCAAGTAATTGCTCATGGTTTATTTCACTAAATGTATACAGGACCATTGACACTGAAAGGGAATTTTTAATCTCAAGGGTAGGATATTATTAGGAGGAAGGATGGTAACAGGACAACACAGACCAGAGCTCTGCTAAGAATTGTATTTTATCTATTCAATATTTCATTTTTGGTCCTATATTTTGAAATAATATCATCTCAGGGATTATCAGATACATATATACAGTGGTGAAATCCAAAAAATTTTACTACCGGTTCTGTAGGCATGGCTTGGTGGGCGTGGTGTGGCTTGGTGGGCGTGGTGTGGCTTGGTGGGTGTGGCTTGGTGGGCATGGCAGGGGAAGGATACTGCAAAATCTCCATTCCCACCACACTCCAGGGGAAGGATACTGCAAAATCCCCATTCCCTCCCCACTCCTGGGGGAAGGATATTGCAAAATCTCCATTCCCACCCCACTCTGGGGCCAGCCAGAGGTGGTATTTGCCGGTTCTCAGAACTACTCAAAATTTCTGCTACCGGTTCTCCAGAACCTGTCAGAACCTGCTGGATTTCACCCCTGCATATATAGTGTAACAAAAAATCCCTAAGAAGATTTGAAAGAATTCCACAATTTAGTTATCCTAAAAGCTGGTCAGGGAGCTCTAAACCTTCTTTTCTTCCCAACAAAGGATACCTGAGTCATATTCTTCTGTTAATCCTACCTCTAATTAAAAATAGTATATCTAACAGAAATTAACATTTCTAACTTAGTATACCTTCATCTTCCATTTTAGCTCTCAGTACCTATGATGCAGAAGGCCATTGAAGACAGGCTGAATTAAGGAGTCCTTCATCTAAACTATTTGTTTTCTTCTTCACAACCATTTGTCACACTTCGATATAAAACATCTTTGGACCTCCTCATTTTCAGATTGTCAGCAATGGACAGTCTCCTTACTAAAAGGAGACTATCATTCATCCCTTTTTGTCATAGCATTTTTTTAAGATCCACCACAAATTAAATACCTGCCTGTATACAATCAAGATGCTAATTTATATAAAACAAGCAGTGTTTTATTGAAATTAATCACATAGGATAATGCCAAATGCTAGAAATTAGAAATAACCATTATAATGCAATGTTGCTGAAACTGATAATTCTCTAATCCCTTCTACAATCCAGGTATGAAACAGGATTGTACAAAAAGTAAAGAATCACCCTAATGTCCCCTTATACAAATGCTATCCCTGTGATTTGATTTCAAATTATGCAGATTTAATCTAGCATAGAAAATGGCAAAAGAATTGTTTCCTGAACAATGAATGAATGAATGAACAATGAATCGTGTCATAGTAAACTTTTTTAGTGAGTTCCCATGGTATTATGGTCATTTAAGGGTTAAGTGTAAATTTTTGTAGTTCTTTTGATGCAACTAGTAGATATGTCAAGTATACCCACTTGCAAAAGTTCAATTTTCAGTTCTGGACTTTCATTACAGAAAAGCTGACCTTGTCCGTTTGCCAATGCAATCAAAAAGCCAAAGTAGCAGATATTCATTGCATTGTCAGCTTATCGGTGAAATGGGTGGCATATAAATTTAATAAGGAAATAAATAAAACTGTCTGTCATTAAACTGTGTTCTCCCACAAACTGATAGCATTCTTCCCAATCTCACTGTACCATGACTCAACACACCATATGTTGAGTCTATAGGAACCAACAACATAGTCTAGTGCAGCGGTTCTCAACCTGTGGGTCGCAACCCCTTTGGGTGGTCAAAGACCCTTTCACAGGGGTCGCCTAAGACCATCGGAAAACACATATTTCCGATGGTCTTAGGAACCGAGACACCACTCCTCTATCCATCTCCAGGCGGACCAGTCACCAGCCTTAGAGGGACGGTGCGACGCACGGGCGGCCCTCGAATGCGCAGGTGCCAACGGAAGGGCCGCATGCACTAGCCCACCATCTTGGTGCCACTCCCCCTTTGGCAACGCGCACGCGCGGGGAGGGGGCGGGGAGGGGTCATGGCATTAGGAAGGTTGAGAACCACTGGTCTAGTGTAACAGCACAGCCCAACTTTCTTCATTTTTTCATGAAACTCAGTTGTTGAGGTTCAATATAAAACTATCATTTTTTAAACACTGATGCTGCAATAGAGCAATCTTTTCTTAAGGCAATCGTGTGACATGCTGAGATAAATTTCCAGTGATGTCTATGAAAAAAAGATCAAAATTCATAAAGTTTTTTTTTAAAAAAGAGTTAACTTTGAGAAATCACATTAAAGTTTTTATAAAAGCTGGACATAACACAGGCAGTTATTGACTCACTATTATATGTCATAATTAGACAGATATAGCATAGCTCGGTTTAATATTTTAGTTATGCTGATCAAGCATAACTAAAATATTTCAGTTTATTAAACTTCATTACTAAATGATTTTAATAAGGGCACAGAAATTAGCTTTGTTCAGGCTGCTTCCTCAGAGGAATAATAGTTCATTCCATGTTCAAGGCTTCTCCAGTTAGGCTTTACTTTACTTTACTTCCAGCACAGACGATGAGCCCATAGGAAAATCTCAATTTTTTTTTCTTACTCTTGCAAAAATTCTGTGTTTGCAGAAAGACAAGGTGTAAAACAAATAAACAATAAAACCAGGATACTTGTGTTTAAACTGTCATAAGGGCTTCTCCAGAAGAAGTAAAATTAAACATATACAAGATCTTAGATGTCTGGCTTCAGCTTAGAGCAAGTGTCAAGGTCTCTGCTACTGCTGACAAACAACTTCCAGCTGCTTAAACCACACAGAGGGATGCTGGGAATTGCAGCTCAGCAACGTGAGACAGCATCCTTATTGTCCAAGGTTTTAATTTCCTTTGCATCCTTGCCCTGATTTTGCCAAGCTTGTTGAGTTCCAGACCTTGCTTATCCAGACTTGACTGATCCCCTGTGATCAGACTTTTCCTGTTTAGAAATGACACTATGGAATTCCTCCATATGGCTCAGATATGGTAATGGGACACAAAGCAGATGTCTGGAAAATTTCATGGAATATTACACAGAGAGGTTCATGTTGTCTAGAAACAGTATCTGAACTGATATTTCCTGATCACTGAATACTGTTTAGTATGCTTTATATTTACAGAATTCTTTCCAGAGAGTTTTTCTTAGTAATCAGCTTTGTTTTTTCTTCCCCACATCAGTTTACAGGTAGTCCTCGACTTACATCAGTTCATTGACTCAGCCTTCCATCCTTCCGAGATGGGTAAAATGAGGACCCAGATTGTTGGGGGCAATATGCTGACTCTGTAAACCGCTTAGAGAGGGCTGTAAAGCACTATGAAGCGGTATATAAATCTAAGTGCTATTGCTATTTAGTGACTGAAGTTACAACAGCGCTGAAAAAGTGAGTTATGATCCTTTTTCACACTTACGACCACTGCAACAGCCCCATGGTCCTGTGATCAAAATTCAGACACTTGGCAACTGATTTATACTTATGACAGTCGCAGTGTCCTGAGATCGATCATGCGATCATGCTGTCTTTTGCAACCTTCTGACAAGCAAAGATAACGGGGAAGCCAGATTCACTTAACAACCATGTTATTAACATAACAGCTGCAGTGATTCACTTAACAACTGTGGCAAGCAAGGTTGTAACATGGGGCAAAATGAGGACTACCTGTATATCTTTGCTCATCAAGCAATACGATATTCCTCTCAAGCATTAGGAAATGCCACATGGAAAATGCCAAATTTAGTAGTGCATCCGTTAAGACCCGTCAGAATATTCTACGCAAGCTGGACAATGAACTTTCCATGCTCAGGAAATGATAATTTGTTTTATTGAAGTATCTGAAACACTGGAATAGTACATGACTCCTAAAACTAAAATCAAGTAGATAACGGTTGCTCACTCTAGCTCACCTCTGCAAAGAAAAATAGCACATTCTCCATCATTCTGAAGGGTACCTCAAACTTCCAGTAAATAATAGGGAGCCATGGGAATTGTAAACAAAACTATGGCTCAGCACACATTGTGTTTCTTTTTCTCTTCCCCACACTCTTTGTGCTAGTAGCATGCCTTTCTAGTTCACAAGTTCACCATTAGACTGCTTCAAAACCAATTCAGAAAAATGTTCTATGCAACAATTTTGCCAAATACTGTAAGAGAAAGTAATCAACCCTTTCTTAGGCAAACAACGCTACCTGATAATCAACTAGTTATTTAGTGTGATACCCAAGCACTTGTTTCTGACACTGTATTTATATAAGCCTGATATTATGTTGTGCTGTTCCTAACTAAACCTTATAATTAAGATTACTCATCCAGCTTTGGAGTATTCAACAGATGTGTCCCAGCAAAGTAAAGAAAATAATTTTTTAACTACACAATTTGGATGCATTGCACAATTGTCTCACTCCCATTTGATTATGATTCCCTAAGTGCCAAGGGCCAGATTCCTGTGATCTAGGCTCAAATACGTCATTAAAAATTGATCTTCTGAGTATTTTTCAAACAATGTTATCCGTGTAATATAAAGGATTCAGACCGATGAAACTCTAAGCATAAACATGCAGAGAATCAGTCATGAATATTTATTTAGCAGTTGACTTAAAAAAAAAAACTTTTGTCTAACTGGAATAATACCTAGAAAACTTTGAGTCTATTTCCCATTCAGCACAATTAAAATAAAGAGAATTGTTTATTATTTCCCAGAGGAAAGCAGTATGGATTGGAACTTTCTCATCTTGTGTGGGGAAAAAAAGTTAATTACTTAGAATTATCTTCCAGAAAGTGCTGCTTACGCATGAACTCCAGGAAGAGGATATAAACTGTTTCATTTATTATTGTCACCGCAAGCTGATTAAGGAAACACTAGTCTGTTCAGCTACCGGCTGCATAGGACTGCAGGTCCCTTTTTATTATAGCACATAAGCAGTTAAATCCTGGCACTGACTTGAAAGGATTTGTTGCTCTTCCAAAATGTTCCTTTTGCCGCTTATAATGTGGAGAGCATAGCCAGAGGGGAGATCACAGTACCAAGCAGCTGCAAGTGCAAAGCCATTCTTTCCTAGGATTGAATTGGTGATTTGCTGCCAATCAACAGCAAATCTTGCACACTTAGGAATAGGGATCAGGCCATTGGGAGACCAAGCTTTTGAGCATCAAAGGATTTGAGGAGAGTCTTATAGAGCATGGAAGGTTCTGATATCCTTGCATATTCTGGTTCAAATTCAGTTGAGGGTGATGTAGATGTTTCATGCTACAACAGCAACTAGGCAAGATGGTTGTTCAACTTTCAGGTCAATCTAACATATCTTCAACTATCAGATTCCTGAAGCTTTTTTATAAAATGAACTGCCAAACTATGGTCTTTGGCTTACTTTAAAAATAACAGACAAAACCTCATTTCTTCCTATCTTCTTATTTCTAAGCCAATTTATTGAATGTAAATAACTCATTTGGGTGCAAGGTTTTATGTCTTTTGTGATTTGTTCAGAGCTACAGAGATAGCATTCACTTTCTCTCCCATCATCAGTTTGCCCTCAGAGTACAAGAAAATTATAGAAAACAAGTAGAAGCATGGGAGAAAAGGGAAAATAACTAATACTTCCAAACAGTTCTCTCTCTTTTGACAATTCTCAATCAAGGCATATTGCAAGGGCCTGGTTATTAGTGCATAATCCTTTGCACTGATAACACAACATAAAATAATTGACTAGGGTGAATAACAGCATTTAGAAACAAGACAAAGTTCATTATTACATTTAAATCCTCAAACAACCTGTTTTGGGAACGATACATTATTTGCTGCCCATTTTCAATTCTGTAGAGATAACCAAATGTCGAAGAACTGAAATGCTGCCTGACAAATTCTTCCCACTGGAAGTACAAAGTAGAATGAAGAATTTCATATGGCTTGGATGAAATCAATGCCAAATTGTATTTAATATCATCTCTCAGATAATATAGCTGCTTAGGCACAGGCTGTAACTATACATTTAGTACAATAATGGTGGAAAGACTTACAGTATCAAAACAGTATAAACCCAATACCAATTATTTGCAACTTCTTATCAAAAATGAATTTTAGCTACTTAATACTGTCTACTTAGAGTGCTCACTCTACTCTACGGGTGTCAAACTTGCGGCATCACATTGACGTCACGTGATGTTTCATGACTTTTTTTCCCTTTGCGGAGCTGGGATGGGCGTGGCCTGTGTGTGACGTATCCGGACCGCCAGTTTGACACCCCTGCTCTACTCCCTCAACTATTACCGCAGTGGTTAGACTGCAGTACTATAGGCTACTTCTGCTGACTGCTGGCTGCCGGCTGCCAGCAGTTCAGCAGCTTGATTCTCACCAACTCAAGGTTGACTCAGCCTCCCCTCCTTCCGATGTTGGTAAAATGAGGACCCAGATTATTGGGGGCAATATGCTGATTCTGTAAACCACTTAGAGAGGGCTGTAAAGCACTGTGAAGCGGTATATAAGTCTAAGTGCTATTGCTATTACATCGGACATATCTGTTCCCTTTTGGTCTTTCCACCTTCTCGTGCATGCCTGTATCTTCTTTGGATTACACAGCTATCAGAGTTTGTTGCATAAAAATCAAAACCAGAAGCACACACGACTGATTCAGCTGGATTCAATAACTTTTTTATAAACATAATAATATATACATACAATACCACAGGCAGATTATTTCTTCAAGTAAACACATGCAGGAGTTAGTTTCATTTCAGCAGCAGACAAGCACAGAGAGGACAAAGAGCAGAGTGGACAGAGCAGACAGAGCCATGCCCAGCCTTAAGCTAAGTTTTAGTTTCGATTCTCTGCACAGACTCAGATGTGGTTAGCTCCCATTGGCTGACTTAGTTGCTATGCCTATTCATTGGCTAACCTTGTTAACATGGCTCTCCCAGTCATGAATATTCTAACACTCCTCCCTTCATGACTGGAAGAGACATCAATCAAATAATTTAATATTCTTTAGATACTTGTATTTGAAGACCCACATTCAGAGTTTCCTCCAAATACCTGAGTATCCCTTTTATTGTGATACATCCTTTGCAATGAAACAAAGATCATCGACACATGCTAATAGTTGACAATCCCCACCTTGTAACTTTCCAGTGTATATGCAACCATCAGCCTTGCAACTCTTGAACCCAAGACCCTTCAATGCCTTATCTAGACATATATTCCAATTCCTGGCTGACTGCTTCAGCCCATAAATGGCCTTGTTCAATTTATACACCATGTTAGGCTTTTTACTTTCATACCCTGGTGCTTGAACCATGTAAATTTCTTCCTCTAACTCAGTATTGAGGAATGCAGTAGTTATGTCAAAATGCCAAATCTTATGGCCATGTGCCGCTGCCAACGCTAGTGCAAGTCTTATGCTTTCACTCTTCACAGTTGGCGCGAATACCTCATCATAGTGCACATTCTTCAGCTGTGAAAAACCTTGTGCCATTATCCTTGCTTTATATTGTACCTCATTATTGGGCAGTACTTTCTTCTTGTATACCCACTTACATCCCACAGCTTTGCTACCCTGTGACAAAGTCACAGATGTGAATACCCTATGGTCTCCATGGATTTCATTTCCTTGTTCATGGCTTCTTTCCATTTTTCTTGTTCTATTTTAGGTAATGCCAACACTTCCTTATAGTTCCTTGGCTCATACCATACATTGCACACTTTAACTTTACTAGCAGAATACCTGTCAGGTGGAATCCCCTTGTTCCATCGCTCTGACCTGCGTGGCATTGACTGCTCCTGTGTGTCAATCCTCTGTTGCTTCATATCTTGTTCAGCTTTATCACTTTTTCCTCCCTGAATGCTGACACCATCTCTGCAAAACTAGTAGACCTGGAAATCACTATTCTTTTGCTCCCATCACTAAAACAATAGCTTTTCGAGCCTGGCTCATAGCCCATAAACCTGAGCTTTCTAGCCTTTGGTTGTCCCTTTCTTCTAACTGCCTTTGGAATATGAACCCACGCATACTTCCAAAAACTCTTAAATGTGCCAGAGATGGTTTCCTTCCATATAGCACTGCATATGGAGTATCATTAATGGATGAACTCCACAGTCTATTAATTAAATAATTAGCAGTCAATATGGCTTCACCCCAGTATGACCTGCTCAGACCAGAATTCTCCAGCAGTGAGTCCTTCATCGTTTGTAAGACTCCATTCCGCCTTTCAACAACACTGTTCTCCGCTGCTGTGTACAGATTTGTGTGTCTGTGTTTTATTCCCAACTGTCCCAATCACTGTTGAAAACTTGTTGACATGAAATCTGAACCTCTGTCAGTCTGCAGCTGACATACCTGTTGTTTATACCTTCTTTCTACAAAGCTTACCCATTGCTTAAATCTCTGTAGCAGCTCTGTTTTACTTCCCTGCAACAGATAAAGATTAACCTCTTTTATGCCCTGTGCACATACATTCCAATTTCTCTTTATGAGACACCTCCCATTTACAAATGTGGTCTCAAATCCTTGCTTCTCTAAACTAGAGACACTCAGCAAATTATGCTCCATTTCAGGCACACATAATACATCATTAAACCTCTTTTCCAGATATGGAATTTGCACACTGCCTCTTCCAATGACTTTAGCCTTCTGGCCATTTGCCAAGGCTACTGCATCTCGAGCAGCTGGATCCATTCTGAAAAACAATTTAGAATTATTAACAATGGTTTGACTTGCCCCACTGTCTATTAACCATTTGTCTCTGCTATTGCAATAACCAACATTTGCAACAGCTATTTGTCTATCTTGCAAATAATTTCTTCTTTGCAAATAGCTTTTTCTTTGCAAACAGTCCTTCTTTAAATGTGAAGCTTCACCACAAACAAAGCACCGCCCCTGTTGCTGGGCTGTAATCTGACCCCTTTTGTTTTTGTCTTCTCCGCACACTTTCAGTCTATGGAAATTTCCGCTCTTCTCTCTCTGCTCCTTGGGCCCCCACCTCAGGAATTTCTCCTCCTGGCTCTTTCTATAATGGTGTTTGTTCTCTTCTATGATCAAACATGCCTTCAGGGCTTCCAAACGCAAGTCCTGCTCTTGTTTGCATTCAAACACTGCAGAAACAATGTCCCACGTTTCATCAAGGCTGTTTAACACCAACACCACCTTCTGGGACTCAGGAATATTCATTCCACACTGTTCCAACTCCACAAACAGAGTTTGCATTTGCAATAAATGTCTTTCCACAGATTCACCTGGTTGCCGACAGGCTCTGTATAATTTCCTTGGTAATTGCACAATATTGCATGCTGACATACTCACATGCACAGTTCTTAATTTCAGCCAGACCTCCTTTGCAGTCTTTAAAATCAGCTACATTGATAAACTGATCATCTTCTAAACTTAAGAAGATATAATCCATTGCTTTGTCATGCTTTCTTTGCTCTGCAGCTGCTAAAACTTACTGTGGTTGATTTATAACGAAATCCCACAGCTCTTTAGCCTTCAGAAAACATTCCATCTTTGCAGCCCAAATTATAGTTCTTTTGCCCCAAACGAGGCACAGAGCACTTCTTAACTTCAACAGCAGCCATCCTGCAATCTCTGCCTTGTTTCTCTTTCTAAACACAGGCAGTCCCTTCAGCTTAAATTACAATGCAGTCTTCAGTGTGCTCTGGGCCCATAACCTATCAGAGTTTGTTGCATAAAAATCAAAACCAGAAGCACACACAGATGACTGATTCAGCTGGATTCAATAACTTCTTTACAAACATAGTAATATATACATACAATACCACAGGCAGATTATTTCTTCAAGTAAACACATGCAGGAGTTAGTTTCATTTCAGCAGCAGACAAGCACAGAGAGGACAAAGAGCAGAGTGGACAGAGCAGACTGAGCCACACCCAGCCTGAAGCTAAGTTTTAGTTTCGATTCTCTGCACAGACTCAGATGTGGTTAGCTCCCATTGGCTGACTTAGTTGCAATGCCTATTCATTGGCTAACCTTGTTAACATGGCTCTCCCAGTCATGAATATTCTAACAACAGCTATACCCAGAGCCTTTAAAGATTCTGAGGAATTCAGGGGCAGAATGTTCAATGGGACATTCCTTGCTGTTCTTTTTCTTCCATTCAGTGTAATTTTATATGATTGTGTGCACTGAAGTCAATGCAATCAGGATGTGGGGAATCCTATATAACTCTTTTTATATTTTTAAGAGATAAGTTTTGTTGCTTGATCCATTGGATTTTAAGAGCTGTTGTGGCACAATGCAGTATTGCAGGCTAATTCTGCCAACTGCCAGCAGTTAGATTCTCACCAGGCTCAAGGTTGACTCAGCCTTCCATCCTTCTGAGGTCTGTAAAATGAGGAGCCAGATTGTTGGGGGCAATGTGTAGATGCTGTAAACAGCTTAGACAGGGCTGTAAAGCACTGTGAAGCAGTATATAAGTCTAAGTGCTAGTGCTAGTGCTACACTTCAGAAGTAACCCAGGGCACCTAACCCTATATTAAAAGGTTCTGGATATATACTAATTACATCGGGAAAGGCATAAAACTGGCTTTATATTAATTCAGTTTAAAAAGGGGTGAGTTTCTGACATATAATTCCATGGAGAAGCTTGTTTAGATAAGAGATGAAGAGGCGACAGCTTTTAGTCAATACAAAACATGTTAACATTGCACCTTGCGGAATTTATGTACCGTATTTTTTGGAGTATAAGACGCACCTTTTTCCCCCCTAAAATAGGGTGGAAATGTTGGTGCGTCTTATACACCGAATACAGCCATTTTTGGCCTCCCGAAGCCCCGTCCCACGCAAAAACGGGTGCTCAGAAGGTTTGGGAGATCTGCAGAGTGCTCCTGGAGGCTGGGGGAGGGCAAAAACACCTCTGTTTTTGCAAAAGGGCAAAAAATGGCCCGTTTTTTGCAAAAACGGGATGGGCAGAGGGTTTGGGAGGTCTGCAGAGTGCTCCTAGGGGCTGGGGGAAGGCAAAAACTTTTTTTTCTTATATACCTCTTTGAAATCTTGGTGCGTCTTATACACCGGTGCGTCTTATAGTCCAAAAAATACGGTATGTTGACCTTCATATATATACACCACTGTTTAGTCAAGATGCCCATAATGGAGCCATATGTAGAAGAACCCTCCCATACTACCACCTCTTATAATACTAGACAGCACAGTATCAACAGTAGAGACCTTTAAATTTCTAGGTTCTATCATATCTCAAGACCTAAAATGGATACCTAACATCAAAAACATCATCAAAAAAGCACAACAAAGAATGTTTTTTCTGCGCCAACTCAGAAAGCTCAAACTGCCCAAGGAGCTGTTAATACATTTCTACAGAGGAATTATTGAGTCTGTCATCTACACCTCTATAACTGTCTGGTTTGGTTCTGCAACCCAACAAGACAGACACAGACTTCAGAGGATAATTAGAACTGCAGAAAAAACAATTGCTACCAACCTGCCTTCCATTGAGGACCTGTATACTGCACGAGTCAAAAAGAGGGCTGTGAAAATATTTATAGACCCCTCACATCCTGGACACAAACTGTTTCAACTCCTACCCTCAAAACTCCTACCTATAGAGCACTGCACACCAGAACAACTAGACACAAGAACAGTTTTTT
>QLTV01004086.1:2284540-2311893 GCA_003457575.1 Thermophis baileyi
AAAATATGTGTATCAAAAAAAGAAAAAAAATGGTGTGCATAAGCGCACCATCGTGCCTACCATCCCTGTCTTACTGTCCTATTGTCCTCATTTATCTGTATTTACTTTGTTTATGTTTATACCTATACCTGCTATCTTGTACATGTTTGACAAACAAATAAATAAAAATAAAATAAATAAACCATCAGATGAAAGTCTTGGAATCCCATCTCCATCATGCCAAATGCCTGATCATTCCAAGCATTTATCTGCATGATATCACATGTCACATCTGATGCCTTCGGATAACCATCCTGCAGGCAGCTTGAAAATGCCTTACTGGTAATCTACTTTTACCTGAAAGTGACTTACTGTTAATCAGTAACCTAGGCTACCAAGCACTATCAGTGATGATGAAAGCATTTGGATGGCGTCTATAAAGGATATCCAAGATAAAAAGATGCATGTTGTCCTTCTTCCTGATGGCATGTGCTTTGCATAGAACATGGATGGGTCTTCAAGTAGAAGCTTAAAATAATCCCATAATATGAGGTCCCTTAGGCCTACAATATTCTTGCCTTGGTGATTCTGGGATGCCACTAAGCGCCATGAACTCTGATTTATTGGAAGGGGATGATCTTCCCCTTCTCTTAATCTGTGTCCTTAGCCCCTTAGTTGTAAGAGGTGAATGGGCTGACTCCCAGAATCATCACAACCTCTTCTAGTTCTTCCAGTTCTGGACTGTTTCTTAACCTTATCTATGATGATGCTAGCTGGAGCCACCACTGCTGCTTCAGAAGAAGTGGTATAGCCTCCTTAAAATCCAGCCTCCTTACAATTGTTGCCTTCCTGTCTTTCCCCCAAATCAGCAAATATTATAAGATTGTGTCTCCCTAATGAGATTTACCTGACCCATTAGTCTGACAGGAGAGCCAGGGCTTCAAGGGAATGCCATCTGGCAAGATCACAGAATCTTTTCTGTTGTGGTGCCCACCCTCTGAAACATCATCCCCTGAATATCGGTTTTGGATATTAGTTTTTCACGAGGCTTTAAAGAACTGGTTTTGCAATCAAGCCTGAGGCCTTGTTATTGGGAGGGGGAAACCCATTTCGTGGCTGTATTTATTGTAAAGGTCTGCTTTGTGTCATTGCAGTGTCAGCTGCTATTTTATATTATATGTGACTTTTATTGTTTTGCTGTTTTGATAGCTGCCCAAAGCCATGTAATTGAGATGGGTGGCCATATCAATTTAATAAACAAACAAACATTCTTGTTCTCACCTGCCTCTGACTAGCCCTCTAACTGGCCTAGTTCTCGCCAGGCAAGAGGTGTTTAGTGGGGGATTTTGGGGGGAGGGGTGTAAAGTTGTGGGAGTGTACCAGGGGTTGGTTCTGGCTTACCTCGCTGCTGGTTCGCTTCATGTGCCGCGCAGACATGCTGCGTGGACGCACTGTGTGGATGTGCTGCGCGCTTTGCATGCACGTATGCACAGTGCTAAAAACCCAGCTTCTGCGCATGCACAGAAGCAAAAAATAGCTTCTGCGCGTGCGCAGAAGCAAAAAACAAGATGGCGCCACCTACGCAAAGTCAATGGGAAAGTCAGTTTCATTTAACAACCGGGTTACTAACTTATCAATTGCAGTGATTCACTTAACAACTATGGTAAGAAAGGTCGTAAAATGGGCAAAACTCACTTAACAAATGTCTCACTTAACAACATAAATTTTGGGCTCAATTGTGGTCATAAGCTGAGGACTACCTGTATCTCTTGGGCCAGTCCACACCTTAACTACTGCACTCAATTTAATGTGTCCATGTATATCTAGCAAGCAGCAAACTTAATAATATCAGTTTTGGCCAAAGAAAGAAGCAGGCCTAATTAAAGAGAAAAGAGGATTCTACAGAGGAAATTTTATTTAAAATTAAAAGGGAGCTGATTGCAAATCAAGAGATTGGGAAGGGGGATTTTCCCCTTCCCTATTTCTGTCTGAGTAAAATCACCAGCCATCCCATTGAATCAAAGTTGAAACTAAAAAGAAATATATGCTGGCATTCAGGCTGTGGAAACTGTTTCAGAAACAGGCAGGCACCAGAGACTATGCACAAAAGAGCACCAGACCAGCAGAAGCAACAATCGTGCCCTGAGTCTTTCACAGCAATTTCTTCCTCCAACTTTTCTACAGCCATTCTTCAATAGCCCTTAGATCCAGAACACCTCCCTCACTATGCCGACCGACCGTGTGCTCCTGAACTGCCTGTTGCTTTGCTCTAATACTTCATGCAGCTCCACCAAACCTAAGCCAAGAGCAGCAGGAATATGACCCAATGTTTCTGCTGTCCTGAGGAGAACTCAAAAGCTAACACTCCAATTGCGAGAGACAAGACAACTTCCAGCCACATCACTTAAAAAAAAAAAACCCACTCAAAATGCTTTCTACCTGAAACAATTGTTCTCTGTTTTATCCAAAATATGTGATTTTTTTTCCAATGCACAAATCACACAAAACAGCTGTTTCATGCTCAAAGCAGCTCATGCTTGAAATGCCTTGCACGCAACTTTAACCAAATCCAAACAAACCACATTATAGCTTAGCGTGATCTATAATTTCAGTGTTTGCCTTCCTCCTCCTAGCTGACCTTTCCATATATTATAAAAAGTGGTAATTCATTCAAATGAGTTTGTTCTTCTGTTCTTTATTATTGAGTATCTATAGATCACTTGACTGTCAACTGAGATTTTCTCCTGTAATAAATTACATAAAATGAAAGGCAACGGCTTTAAAACAAAAATAAAAAGCGGAACAAAACAATATTAACATTAATCATTGTTCATCAAAGCCCAAGTGAAGCAATATGATTTTCTGCACTTCTACATTTCAGTAAAGATTGTAGCAACAGTCAAGAGCACAAAGTTGTCACAGCAAAGTTTCTTTATACTGATTGACCTAATCTTGTGATAGATTGTAGCACAGCATTTATGATAAAGAAGGTATATAAGGGTATATTTATACATGAGGTAACATCTTCGCTGATATTCTACCACTAACCTGTTTAGGATTTCAAAAACAAGAATAGAGACCTAGGTTCAGAAACTAAAGGGAAGCAAGTACAGTTGGTTCCAGACTGTCCCAAAGGTGCTTTTTCAAAAGGCAACTGGACTTTCTTGTTTTTTCTTTGAAGATGTTTCACTTCTCATCCAAGAAGCTTCTTCAGCTCTGACAGGACAGTGGGGAATGGAAGGATTTATATTCCTTGCAGACAGCTGGTCATTTGCATCCTTTTAGAAGGTCGTTGAAGCACTTGGACATTTATCTGTGTCCTCAGGGTCACCTGAGTAGTGCTCCTGGTTCCTGTAGTCTGCAATTTTTTCTCTGGAAATCCATTCCCATTCCCACCTCATTCCAAGGGTTCGTCCCAAATTGTATAGCTAAAAGAGAAGAAGCTTCTTGGATGATAAGCAAAACGTCTTCAAAGAAAAAACAAGAAAGTCCAGTTGCCTCCTGAAAAAGCACCTTTGGGTCAACCATGACCTGGATGACTGAGAATATCTACAGACTTTTGGTTCCAGACTGGTGATATTTTTTCTCTAAACCTTATATCCAATAGGATCATCACTTGTTAGCCTACATGCATTACACTTTTCAAGGGCAGCATGTTACAATGATCTAAACGAGAGGCATTGAAGACATCAATCACTATGGCTACCTTGTCTCTTCCAGAGGGTACTGCTGCCTAGTTAGCCAAAACTATTCACAGTGCTCCTGGCTGCAGCAATCACTTGGTGTCCACCAGGAAGTTCGATTGGCTCAAGAGTTCTTTGAAGTAACACCTGATCTTGCAACTTATTTATTTTATTTTATTTATTTGTTTGTTTGTCAAACATGTACAAGATAGCAGGTATAGGTATAAACATAAACATAAACAAAGTAAATACAGATAAATGAGGACAATAGGACAGTAAGACAGGGACGGTAGGCACGATAGTGCGCTTATGCACGCCCCTTCATACTGTACTTCATACAGTGCCAGCTCCATCTACAAATTTCAGCTCTGATCTGAACTGAAACTCTGTTTCTCCCTAATCCCTCACTGTGGTCAGAATCAGGCTTTCTATAAATTCCAAATTATCAATAAAACTACTAAGTATCATTGCCATAGGGATAAGATGCAGCAGCAGAGTTGTGGATCTCCTCTCCCCAGGAAGAAAGACAATAGAGAACCCTGAGCAGCTCCATGAACCAAGGACATGTAGCTAAGCAATAATCCCATAACATTATCTTCTAGGACTTTTAGATCAGAGGCACTACAAATGGCATCACAAGACCCATTCAGCCAAATGTCCCAGAACAATGTCTTTAAAAAAATAATAATCCAAAGTGGCCAGGTGTAAAGTCAAATAATGAACCAGGGTCACAGAGAAAGATCTGAGGGGCCCTTGGTGCTCTCTGAGCTTGGTTGTTTTCTTGCATACATTTCATTATTAGGTAACATCATTGGTGCAAGATCTCTTAATTCCAGAAAGGAAAGTCTGTGTTTCAGCTCTACCAAATCACTGTTTAGTCAACTAGGAGTATGATAATTCTGTGTATGTGAGAGCAGGAAAGGAGCTTCCTCCTGCAGATTATAAAAGCAAGAGCAACAGCTTATTTGAGAGGCATTTCAAGCAATATCTTCTCCTTCCTCTACTTCAGCGGTTCTCAACCTGTGGGTCACGACCCCTTTGGGGGTCGAACGACCCTTTCACAGGGGTCGCCTAAGACCATCGGAAAACACATATTTCTGATGGTCTTAGGAACCGAGACACCGCATTATCGCACCAAAGGGTCGCGGCGTGATGACATCATCGCGCCAAAGGGTCACGGCATTAGGAAGGTTGAGAACCACTGCTCTACTTGGTTATACCCGCCTCACTAAAGACACATCCACTCAAGGACTCTGCCAGCCTTAAAGTGGCTCCAGAGCTCTGGATTCCAACAGGGTGAGCAGTGCTGTGGGAGAGGTGAGCCCATTTATTTCTAGCTCGCTTTAACAATACTATAGCTGGTTTTAATGATACTGTAGCTCTACTTCACATAAAAGAAAAAACCCTTCTATGGGTCATTTGCGTTAGGATCTGAAAAGATATTGCTAATTTGACAGCTGTGCATCTCCCTTTCAGTAACCCAAACAAAAAAAACCAAAGCTAAACAGGAGTTTGTCAGTTCTACCTGGTTCATCTGCACATCTTTTTCCTTTTTTATTTCCTCCCTTTCTTTTGGATTTGGGCAATGAGATGTTGCATCTGCAGCATCTGCAGAAGCTCAAAGCAAGACAGTGATCTTTTCCCCTGGTTCTCAGTATTACAAACAGATGTTGCTTCAGGTTGTGGCTGAGGGTACAGGAATGGAAACATGGGAAAGATGGAAGTTCATCATTAATTCCTAGAGCTTGGCTCAATGGCTCATCCTCTGACTTCCCTCTTTCAGACAGTTTCCAATTATCATTCAAAGAGAAAAAGCCAAGCCTCCCTTCCCTCCTCCTTCTAATAAAGCACTGCAAATGGCCCCTCCTTAAAAAAAAGACCCATAAAAGCTACAGATGCCCATTCCTACAATACTAGATGCTGCTTAGCAATCCAGGAACATAGTTATCTGACCCACCTCACACCACAGCTGACTCACAAAAGGTGGACTTTCTTCCAATCTTGTTTGACAACAAATAGGAATTAATACAAGGAAAGCTCAGACTGGTCCTACTGCTACTACTGTTTGGCTTTTATTGCTCCTTCCTATAAGATAGGGAAAATAATGACCTCCTGTTTAAAAACAAATCACATTTACATACTACTGTAATATAATGAATACAAAACTGTCATTTTTAGTTAATCCTTGCTTACTTTGGCCTTCATCCATGAGGTAAATAATTTTTCCCCAGACTTGTTTGGAATCATAGAGGAGAGAAATTAAAAGAAGTAATCTGGAACCAGGCCTTTCAATGGAGCTTCTGCTGTGAAAGAGCAATGGATGGAAACTAATACAGGAGAGAAGCAACCTAGAACTAAGAAGAAATTGTCTGACAGAACAATTAATCAGTGGAATAACTCGTCTTCAGAAGTTATGAATGCTCCAACACTGGAAGTTTTAAAGAAGAGATTGGACAACCATTTGTCTGAAATGGTATAGGGTTTCCTGCCTAAGCAGGGGATTGGACTAAAAGACCTTCTAAGTCCCTTCCAACTCTTCTCTTCTCTTCTCTTCTCTTCTCTTCTCCTCTCTTCTCCTCTCCTCTCCTCTCCTCCCCTCCTCTCCTCCTCCTCTCCTCCTCTTCTCTTCACAGAGCTTGAGTCTAATTTAGCAGCTCTTCAAGGAGCAATGAAGAACCAGTAACCCTCTAGATAAGGCTGAACAATGGTTCCTAGCATCCCACATTCACTCTTTCCCACACTGACTGGGTTGCCACTGAACAACTTCTGGAGGTCCACGGGATTTCACAGCCTGGCAATATAGAGTAAAATTGTTTGACAACATTCAGTTGCATTTTTTTAGAGGGGGGGGGGGGAGGAGACCTGCAGAAACTTCTTTCCATCTAACAGAGAATTTCTCTTTTTATTAACAGCAACCGCAAAAGAAAATGAAGTGTGACAAAGAAAAAATCCATAAAACTTTCTGCATTTATCAGTTGATATAAAGATAGAAATTCAACATGTCTCCACTGAATATTCCTTACCAGCACATGTCCAACTTTGTTTCTTTCTGATTCCATTACCCTCTGCCAGGGACTGGCAGCTTGTTAAAGAACCGGTCCCTCTTGCTTCTCCATGGATCATCAAAATGTCACCAACATTAGCCAGTTCATTTCTATAAGAAAGCAACAGCCAAGTTAATCTTCGCGGTTTTTTACTGCAATTATGCAATATTTATCCTTTCTTATTATAAGACCAAAACATATTCATACATTCAAGACATGACCTTTTATTTTATTAAAGTTTTGCAATATGAAGTATGAAACATACTGATTGGCAAACTGTTCCTCAGTATTGCCAATGGAATACCTTCACACGCTCATTATTTTGGGCATATCAAACACAAGCCACAACTGCTGATGAAACAAAGCAATGAAACAGGTATGCACAGTGAATTCTCAAGTTCAATAGCTCTCTCTCGCTCTGTCTTAGACATTGTACTGGATTCCATCTTCCATCCATCTATCCCACTTTAGTGCTCAATACAAGGCAGAACAGCTCTGAAAAAGCCATCTATCTTTAATAATCTACTTTACCATTATTTTTCTTTGCACTGGGAACACCAGGAGAACGAGGAGAAATACATATAGAAGCACTTTTCTGATGACTGTGCTTGGCTTAAGACTGCTAAACACTTTGGGTCCTTTAATTTTATTCTGACCTTTGCATCAGTCCTTACCTTCTTAGGAATTATATATTGCTTTCATGATCTTCAGTTCTCTTCTTTCCACTCCAGAGGTGACACAATCTTACCTTTCTAGGACAGCCTCTAAATACATTTCTTTCCGCATTTAAAATAAACTGTCACTATTTACATCTTTTGAATTTCATCTGTTTTTCTTCTGCTGCTGCTGCTGCAATATATATATATACTGTATCTCTCTGTGAATGAACACCACTCAATGGTGCTGAAATAACTCAGGAAGACACTTAAGAGGTTCTCTAATTACGTCAGAGGGGTGGGAATTTTTTTTTATTATTTTTTTGGTAGCATCTGAGCCATGCCTAATGCAATTATATATGAAATAATAAAACAGTCCTCTGTCCTGCTAAGAGACTACAGAAGGACACAGACCATAAATGAGGCAAAGTTCCAAGTTGCTTTGTGTTCCTCTTTACAGATTTTCTGCTTACACAAAACAGAAAGATACCGCAGCAACACTTAGGTAATACAAAGCTGAAGAAAATACTTATTTTCATCTCATTCAGTTCCTTCAGCATCTTATATTCAGGTTTTCATCTGGTATGAATTGCTTTCCTGAGGTAGCTCCCTTTATTTTTTCAACAGGTTGATGCAGCAAGAGAATGATGTTGGTTGTCTATTCTAATGAGCTACACTGATGCTTTATTTAGAGGTGGGCTATCTGGAGGAATTTTTGGAACCTTAGCCTCCTCCATATGCGATGGCCTACATCTCCCATCATCCTGTTTGTCTGAAGATGATGGGACTTCAGCCTCTTCTGAATATGAAAAGTGTAGGTTGAGAGGGTTACAAAAATCTAGATACCACTCAATGTCAACGAAGTGACAAAGAAAAGTCTACATTCTTTGCTGCTGTTTGGTGCATTTTGATTTCAGCAGTCCACATCAGGTAGATTAACAGACATGCCTTATGGGGGCTTATGGGGAGGGAAATTTCTCACCAGCACCCAGATGAGGCCCAAATTATCTCCGCCTAGACTTGAGGTAGGAAATACCTTCCCCAAATGTCTAACTGCTTTGTCTTAGAATCCCCGGTATCTGACATTGTCCAGATTTCAAACTATCTGGAAGTAGAAGACTGCCCTCAGACTTCATTTCAATCCTTTTTTTAAAAAAAAAATTGTAGAATCGGGTACCGCTAAAGAAAAGCGGACCTCTGAACGCATGCAGAGTATTTTCTCACCACAAGGTAACCAAAATAAATTTCCACTGCGCTGCGAGAAATCGCTAGCTACTTTTGGATGGAGGGGGGGGGAAGGGAGAGATAACGGAGGATAATGATTATTAGTAAATCAACTGATTAGATGTAGCGAATTGAATAGCAATATTCCCTTTGATCGGCTGAGAAGGAATTCCGAATCTGTTATCTTACCACTGCAGGAAGAGAGAAGTCCGGGCGCCCCCATTCAGGGTACGGCTGACCACTTAGCGATGGCCGGCTGCATCTTGTCTGCAGCGCCTCGTTAAGTAGAGAAGCGATCGCGTTAGGAAGGAGCACTCTACCTTAGCCTCTTCGCTCCCGCGCCCTTTTTGGCGCCCCGTCCCTTTTGCAAGTCTCTTGTGAGTCTTGGCGCTGCTTGGCAAAGTTACCGTCCCGAGAGGAGCGAGAGGAGCGAGCGAAGAAGACTGGAAGCCCCCCCCTCCCCCCGATCGAGCAGCCGCTTCAAAAGGCACTTGCTCAGCCAGCCCAGCTTCCCGGCTTCGATCTCTCCTGCTGCTCGGCTTTCTCTCCGGGAGGAAACGCCGCGCGCTCTGCCTGCTTTTCGCCCCGCGCGGCCAATCACAGCGCGCTCGCTGCAACCTTGAGCCTTCCTCCGCTCCAGAAGGAAAGAGGCGGCGGCGGCGGAGGAGGAGGAGGAGGAAAAAAGAAAGAAGGCGAAGAAGCAGCGGGAGGCAAAAGGGCTCTGCTCGGCCGGCTGTTCTCAGCAGCTGGAGTCGAGCGCGCCGACCCTCCCGCCGTGCTTTCTCGTGCCTCCGATGCGGCTCGGTCTCTGATGACTCCTTGTCCCGGGTCGGCGGAGCGCCCTCCTCGCCCGCCAACACTTAGCCGACGGCTGGCGCAAAAGGGGTGAGTGCTCTTCGGTTCCCCTTCCCGCCAACGCTGCTCCCAAATTATCCGGAGCTACCCGCTATAAATCCTATAGGCTACGGGAAGAAAGGCAACAGGTGCGGCTTCTTGGACTCGCCCTTCGCAGCTCGGGTCCCTGGCGGGTTTACTCCAAAGCTTCGCGCGCTTTCTCTCCGACTCTTTCTAACCTGAGGAGGGGGGGGGAGGAGGAAGGCACTGTGAAAGTGAAACGGGCAGCTCAAAAAGTAACTGCCCTGAATTCATAGCGTAGGAAAGGGAGGTGGGGAAGAGAAACACCTGTGTCCTTGCAGAAGTTGTGCAAGCCTAACTTGCAGCTTTCTGAGCTGACCTAACTGGGAATTGTGGTTCAGTTACATGTAAAAATAGCAATAGCAATAGCAGTTAGACTTATATACTGCTTTACAGTGCTTTACAGCCCTCTCACAGAGTCAGCATATTGCCCCCAACAATCTGGGTCCTCATTTTACCCACCTCAGAAGGATGGAAGGCTGAGTCAACCTTGAGCCTGGTGAGATTTGAACCACCAAACTGCAGCTAGCAGTCAGCTGAAGTAGCCTGCAGTGCTGCACTCTAACCACTGCGCCACCTTGGCTCTAGTCTCATGCAAAGTGCTAAAGGCTGTAGTCTCATGCAAAGTGCTAAAAAAAAAAGCTAGTTCATAATTCAGCACAAGAATTTTCATTTGGCATGGGCCTGGGAGCCTGACTGGAGGGACATTTGTGATTCGCACAAGATCAGGTAATAGCAATAGCACTTAGACTTATATACCGCTTCACAGTGCTTTACAGCCCTCTCTAAGCATTTTACAGAGTCAGGATATTGCCCCCAACAATCTGGGTCCTCATTTTACCGACCTCGGAAGGATGGAAGGCCAAGTCACCCTTGAACCTGGCGAGATTCGAACTGCCAAACTGCTGGCAGCCGGCAGTCAGCAGAAGTAGCCTGCAGTACTGCATTCTAACCACTATGCCACCATGGCTCTTAGCACAACTTTCCTTTCTTGGCAGCCAGCTTTGTGGCAGCATACTTTCTTTGGACTACAGGTGTTCACCCCAAGGAAAAGGAGATGCTATGGCTAACTGTTTAAACAGCAAAAGACACACCCGAGAGAGTGTCACTGAGGATCAAGCACGAGGTCTAATGAAACTAATTTATTGCTGATTATTCCTATGCACAAGAATCTTCTCAAGTAATGGTTAATGCCGCTTAGGGTTAGACGAAGATCAGCAGAATTCAAGGGTGGTTGGATTTAGTTTGCTTGTAGCTATATAGGGATTCTAGGCTGATCCCTCTTTTAACTCTGCCCCCAGGTCCTACCATTCCTTCTACATCATCTAGAACAGCACAAAACCAATGGAATGGGGTTGCCTATATTGAAGCTTGTTCCAACGAAACAGCTAACACAAGTATTAAAAGATTGTTTTTATTGTTTTAAAATGCTTTGGTGTCTTAATTGTAATATATTCTTTGAATTGTAAGCTGCCCAAAGTCATTGACTGAGATGGGTGGTTATAGAATTGAATGAATGAATGAATTAATGAATGAATGAATGAATGAATGAAGCAGCTTAGAAGGCAGAGTAAGAAGAGTCAGAAGTAGAAAAACCAGCATAACTATTACATTGTTTTCATTCCCAAACCAGCCACCTTCTCCTTTGTCTTCTCCTGAGAAAGAACAAAGCTCTGTAACTAAAGAGGAAAAATTGAAACAAAGAATAACTGAGCATCTGTCATTCATGAAAAATCAGGTCTATACATGAAAGTCCATTAAACTGATTTACTGCTAATCATGCCTCTGCATGGGAATCTTCTTAACTTGGAGTTAAATAAGGATAAACAGAATTCAATGGAAGTTGAAATTTAGTTCACTTGTGGCTGTGTTGGGATTCTAGGCTGATCCCTCTTTTAACTCCACCCCCAGAGGTTCTGCCACTCTTCCTACTCCCAGCTGCCTTTGTATTTTAAGTGGAACTAAAACTCAGAGTTTCCTGGATTCTAGCTTGATGCCTTAACCAACTCCCATTAATACCAAATACTAAATGTATTGCCTAATTTCCTACTCTACATCCTCAATTGTACCTTCAGTTTGGTTCACTGCTTTACCAGCTCAGAGCTTTGACCAAGAAAGAAAGCCAAAATGCTGTTGATAGAAAGCAACCAACAGTTCTAAAACATTGTTTTGTCCCCCTCAGTGCAGTTCATTGCTGTGATAAACAGCCATTTACTATTTTCTTGGCTTTTTGCTCTTTATAAATGCTCTGTATCCAAGTTATAAAAAAAATTGAAACTGCAATTCATCTTTTTCAAAACCACAAGCATGAAAGACCATTCCAAATTGTCAAAAGCTTTTTCTGTATCAAGGGGAAAAAAAATCACAGGTGCTTTTTAATTTAATCTTGTTAATAACATTCACAATGTGTCTAATGTGGTTTCTGATGTATCTGTTTGGGAAAAAATCTAGTCAGATTGTATCATTTTAATTAAGCCATTTGTCTTCTTGCAAGTACTGCTGTAAAAATATGGTATATGGTCCCCAAAATATGAAAAATTTTAGGAAACTCCATATTTTTTACGAAGATCACCAGCAAGTGAAACCAGAGACTCCATTCAGGCTTTGCAAAAGCATAGCAGAAGCCTCTTCATTATTAAAATTCAGGCAAGATTCTTCAAACTATGAAGATGAGTTTCTACAAATATCCAAGAGAGTGATCTCTCTTAATGCTTCCCCTTTTTTGTTAATACTTCTAAAATTGTAGGCATTGTCCCAGGGAAAAAACTATACTTTCAATCAAAAGATAAAAAATATTTTAGTTTGAACATTCCCATTTAAACCAGAAAGAAAGACTGGGTTAGACTGGGAATGGGTGTATGTGTCTAAATATATGTATACAGTGTATACTTTTCTTAGCTTTCTGATATTGATTTGAAGGACTAACTTTTGAGCCATTGAAATAGTTGTAATCTCACAGTTCATAATTTATCTTTTCTTTTGGCTGTGTCCAAATCTGATCATCACAGTAAAGCTTTTTGTTTAAAATAATGATTAAGAGATCCTATCATTGCTCATTCTGCTAAAAAAAAAAACTTTATTCCCATCCCTCAGTCAAGAAAGAGGAAAGAAAAAGCCATTTTTCTCTTCTGTTTCACAACTTATTAATGATTTCCCAACTTCCTGAAATAAAACTTGGTTTTCTTTTTGTTAATTCCTCTGTGAAAGGATAAAAATGGTCAAAGGAGAAGAATATTCTTCTCTCACTTTTATTTTCTCTCTAACCCTTTCACTCATGTAGCCCAATGTTACCAAGAAAGGTAACTCTCTCCTTCTTCTTCTTCATCTCCTCCTCAAACCAAAAAATCCCCTTTCTTTTTTCTTCCCTCAAATGATATTTTCTTTATTCTCCATTCTTGAGCTAAACTATGCCTTTCTTCCAACTCATTTAGCCCATTTGGGTATGTATGAATGGTACAACCTTAAACTTTTTTCCTTTCTCCCTTCTGTTGAGAATCTCCATTTTTGGTTTCTGCTTTCTCTGCCTATAACTGCTCTTGGTGTTCGTTTCATGAAGCTGAATATCTTCCCTAAAGGTCTTATTTCCCCTGCCTTTTTAGAAAAGTTGCTCTTTGTCTTTCCCTCACTGAACTGAATATATTAAATTCAGTTCACAGAATGTTAACATTGTAGGGAAAATTGCTGGAAAAGAAGCGTGGCAGGAGTTAGAAAGGGCATGAATGAAGCAGATTGGTTTTAGGCCTGAGAATAGGACAGAAATTGCATTGGGTACTGATGACAATAATCTCAGTGGGACTTAAATTATTAAAATATGCCCCCGTTTGTCCTGTCTGATCTCTGGGCAGGAAGAGTTCAATACCATTTTCTATGATAATCTTTTGACAACCTGCAGGGCTTGGAAGTCAGGAACACTATATCCAGTGATTCCATGCCCTCCTAATTGGGCAGATCCAATCAGTTCTGGTGGTAGAAGTGAAACTGAACCTTTAGTCACTTATATGTAGAGTGACTCAAAGCTTGGTCCTCTCCCCAGTTTATGTAACATTTGCATGAAATTGTTGAGAAGGTTCAAGAAGAGGCATCGTCAATATGCTTATGATATCCATCTTGATGTGTCTATCCAAGGTTAAATAACAAATATGACAGAAATCTTGACTAGTGGCTAGGAGGAGTTAATGAGACAGAACAAATGTAGGATGAATTCCAGAATGTCAGGGATGCTATTTGTTCAGAATCCTTCAAACTGCTTCATACTTGTACCTTTAGCTTTTGTTGAGATGTCATTATTCATGAATGAGCAAGTCCACAATTTCTGGATCCTTCAATACTCATCTCCAGCAGGTAGAGGCTGTGATCAGGAAGACTTTTCCCCTCACTTTGGTGGATGTGTCACTTGCAGCCTTTTCTGGAGCGGGAGGCTCTGGCAACAATAATTGATATCCTTGTCATCTCACAAATTGGATTACTGCAATTTGTTCCACGTGGGGATGCCCCTGAAGGCAATTCATATGCTTCATCTGGCTTAAAATGCAGTTGGTGACTGGTCATGATCAATGCAGCAGAATACCACTAATTTTGCAGGAGCTGCAGCAGATAGCAGTATGATTCCAGATACAATTCAAAGATCTGGTTATTCCCACTAAAGCCCTCTATAGCTTGAGTCCCCATTATCTTCAGGACAATCTGACCCAAATATAATCTGTGCAGCCACTCTGTACAGTCCAAGAGGATAGGTTGAAATTCTTAGCAGCATCTTCTAAAGTGAGAATGGCCCCGTTTTCTGATGTCTTCTAAAGGCGCTTGGGGTTGTTGTTGTTTTTTTGTTGTTGTTGTTTTGTTAAATTTATTTGCTGCCTATTTCATCATGGGGCTACTCTAAGGCAACTTTTGGAAGAGAGGATATAATGTAGTTACAGTAGAATCAGTCAAATTGTGGGACAAGTAATCGGCCTGCATGATTGGTTTATGCTTTTGCTTATGTTGCTTTTAATAACATAATAATGTAATGTCTGTAGCTGATCTTGTAAGCCGCTTTGAGACCCAGGAGATGAATCAATATAAGACGTGCATTACAAAAATAATGAGACTGCTTAAGACTCTGTTATTTGATGTCAGTTTCTTTTAACAGAATTAACAATGGGAATAAGAAACAATTATACTAAAAGTTTCTGATTATAAAAAAAAAAATCAGTGGGAGCAGTTATTGTCTGTAACTCCCTAAAATGAGAACTGGCTATTTTAGGCAAAGGACCAAGCTGAGCAATTTATTTATTTGTTCAATTTATATAGCTATCCATCTCACATACATGACTCTGGGCAGCTTATAAAATTAAAAACTCAACAAGGAATACAAAAAGAACTACAAAGAAATAACCATAAAAACAATTCCGGGTCCCAACCCACTGAAACACTTCCAGATAAATCTGCTTCATGCAGGATCCTCTGAAGCAACAACTTTCTCAACGATCTATCCTAAAACAGGAAAGCTGATCACTGGACGATTGTCCAGTCTGTTTTGGTCTTGTGATGGATTCTTGTGGAGAGGATGGATCAGTGAGTTGGCACTGCAATTTCTTAGCCGACATTATTTTTGCATTAGTTAGGGTCGGCAATTTATACCCAGAACTAAATAGTAAGATGAGCCCAGGAACTGTCAAGATGAACCCCTCTTAGGAGAACATGTCATCCATGGTTTTCAAACTGGGAGTCCCTGTACTAGAACTATACCATTAGCTTTCAGAAGTAAATAGAAAATCTACCATCAGCTTGTAAATCTTCTGGCACTACTGTGCTACATCTGGCTCATTAAAAGGGGACTCTTGAGATTGAAATTTGTGTATATACGCCTCACATGTCACCTCTCAATGTGAAGACTCCATAAACATCAAGCAAGAGTCTTCAGTCTTCTTGGCAAAACAGCAAACCATCCAGGTCCTCTAAATACAAGCTTAAAACCCAACAGGAAAGATGGTTCCACTTGATGTCATGGATTTGGACGCATTTTTAATTAGCTGAAATTCACTAGTCACCCACTGAGCAACATGTATAATTCTTAAATGCCATTAGCAAGAGAAAGAAAGGTTCCAGCTTCCTAGCAAATATTTAGCTTTTGATAAGGCTTAAAGTTGGAATTGATCCCTTCCATCCCCAGACTGAGAGAAGTCATTTTAAATTTTAAAAACACCTTGGGTTAATTGACATACCCTAACTCATGGTCTTTTATTAGGAAGTGGTCTAAACGTTTTCAAGTACATCTATTTGCCAAATCTTCATGATTTGTAGATGACATAAAATAAGATAATGGCAGTGAATAAGAAGAATGAAGATCCGATCATACTGTAGATGAAGAAGTTGTATTACAGAGATTTGATTAGAAAGGGGAAGTGGAATATACTGTCCCAGTTTTCTACTCAACATCTGAGAGAAGAAACTGATTCCAGGATGTGGACAGTATGATTCCATCCCCAAAACCTCAAATATTTTGAATTAGTTCTTGAGTCTAGATGGTCAAGCAGAATAAGAATTTGTAACTTCTACTTGAGGTATCAAAAGGGATTTAATGTAGTGTTGGAATCTTCTACGCCAATGACGTCCTTTTACCTTTAATAGACAATTTTTCTTCTCCCTGGAAATGGAAGTGAGATTATATGGCCTTTCTGTATCGTTCCTAATTTCTTTAGGGTACAACTGCTCACCAAAGAATAAAGGATATGGAGTTTCAGACTGAAGTTAATAGGCTTTCCCACATGAAACTGTATAAATAAGGACATTTGTGAACCAGCAAGATAGTTCCAAAATCCTAAAGCTGAAGATAGCATTCTTCAAAGCCAGACATAACATCTTACCATCCACACTGCTACAAATTTCATTAATGAAGCATATCTGCCATGTGGCAACCAGAAGATTGAAATCATTTTGCATATATATTGTAATGTCTACAAGGATATCAGGTCTGCTTATATTCTGCTGCTAATAGGTAAATTTCTAGAAAGGCCAGTCAACTGCCCTGTCAACCACCTTCTAGAAGTTTCAAAACTCTTTATCACTTGTGCAGTACTCAAATTCTGTGTCGATGCGATGAAGGTAAGGCATATCTAGTCACAGAAATAGTAACTTCTCTTGTATTTATCACTTTAGGTTTAACATATACTAGCTATCTTGTTTTTAGACAATACATATTTTACTACATAGATCAGTGGTTCTCAACCTTCCTAATGCCGCAAACCCCGTCCCGCTGCCGCGACCTCCGCCCCCTCCCCACGCACGATGAGGTGACAAAGGGGGCGTGGCAGGCTAGCATGCGCTTAGGTGACCCCTGTGAAAGGGTCGTTCGACCCTCAAAGGGGTCGCGACCCACAGGTTGAGAACTGCTGACATAGATGGTAATATTTTAGATTTACACTTGCACAAGTAATTAATGCACTATTTTAGTAGTATATGTTACATTCTGTTTTTTGTTTAATCTTTGTTAGTATTTTATGTCGGCTCTTTAATTTTAATTTACTATTGGGTTGTTTTAATTATTTTTTCTGGTCATTGATCCAGTAACAGTATTTCATTTCATTTTAAACCAATGCTGATGGGCAATTTCAGGACCCATCTATTTTGGAAATGCCAGCTAAGGGTTTCATGGTCATTGTGGCAAACATGACAAGCTGGTAACTGATATAGACACTTTAGAATATCAACCTTCTGAAATGTCACAGACTTTACATGAATAGAGTACTTCCTTTGTTCTGGACTAGAAAGGCATTAAATATAGATCTACCTACTCCTTAACACAGGGACCAAGATCTATACATATTTCAGTCCAGGATATAAATCCTAGGCTTTTTTCTCCTGCCCTTTTGAATCTATGGACTTTGGGACATTATTTTCATGGCCTTGAGAGATAGACATACATTCTTTATGTAGCCGTTCTGTTTGGCCCTAGAATCATTTATTCCCTTTCTTGTCAGCTTCAGTTCTTATGCCACCTCCCTCACTTTCTTCTTCACTTCCCCCTTCAGACCGAGATGTCAGATGCATTTCCTTCCCCACTCCTATAGTTGTGGGAGTTTAAATGATACAGTATTGTGTTCCTCCTTCCTATTTCTTTATGGGTGCAGCCAAGAGAGTGCTGCCTTTCCAGCATATTTAACTATTCCACCTGTGCCCTGGAGACCTGAAAATTCCCTCTACAACTGAAACTGGAGAGATTTTCTTCTTTTCAGTTCCTCCTACACCTGTGATGGCGAACCTATGGCACACGTGCCGGAAGTGGCATGCAGAGCCATCCGGGCATGCGGAGCCATTGCCCGTTGCTCTTCCAGGTTCCGGCGCGCTGGCCAGCTGGTTTTCACACATGTGGGAGTGCCAGAAACCGGAAGAGCAGCTGCCCGGTGTGCATGCACATGCTGGGAAGATGATCTTCCTGTTTCGGGCGCACGCATGCGCACCGACCACCTGGTATTCTGGTTTCTGGTGCACATGCGTGTGCAAAGACCAGCTGGCCGGTGCACATGCGTGCGCTGGAAACCAGAAGAGCAACGGGCGCGTGTGCCAAAAGACATGGAGAGGGGATCCTGGTGGTCGCTTCCTAGGGGAGCAGAGCTGTCGGCCAGGATGGGCGGGCCGAGGCTTTCCTCCCTCCCCACCCGAGTGGGCTTCTTGCGTGGCCCCAGCCCTCCAGCCCGCAGCACCGACGTGAATCTGCGGTCCGGAGTGCCTGGCCAGCTTGGGCACCCCAGAAGATCCGGCCAGCCCTCACGCAGCCCTCCCTCCCACCACTTCTGCCAAGGAAGCGTGACCGCTTCCCGGCCAGCGCGCATCTTACAGAAGAGCAGCAGCAGCAGGGGGAAGGGCTGGAGCGACCGGCCGGCCACCGCAACCGCTCCCATGCCAGTAAGCCGGGCCCTCGGCAGTGTCTCCATGTGGTTCCTCCTCCAGCATCCTGGCCGGAAGCGGCAGCTTGAGAACTGCCACTGATGCTGGAGGAGGAGAAGTTGCCGGCGGGGAGGCGAGCTGCCCCAGGAGGGCCGGAGGAGAGCACAGCTCCTCATGAATGGAGATGCCACTGAGGGCCGCCCTGATGCTGCTGCTCTTTTTTTTAGAATAGAATAGAATAGAATAGAATAGAATAGAATAGAATAGAATAGAATAGAATAGAATAGAATAGAATAGAATAGAATAGGAGCATATACTCTCAGTGTACATAAAAGAAAAGATACATTTGTCAAGAATCATAAGGTACAACACTTAATGATAGTCCGGGTACAAATAAGCAATCAAATCATATTAGGAAATAGTCAATATAAATATAAGGATACAAGCAACAAAGTTACAGTCATACAGTCAATAGTAGTGCAGACTTAGTAAATAGTTTGACAATGTTGAGGGGATTATTTGTTTAGCAGAGTGATGGCGTTCGGGAAAAAAAAACTGTTCTTGTGTCTAGTTGTTATGGTGTGCAGTGCTCTATAGCGTCGTTTTGAGGGTAAGAGTTGAAACAGTTTGTGTCCAGGATGTGAGGGGTCTGTAAATATTTTCACAGCCCTCTTTTTGACTCGTGCAGTATACAGGTCCTCAATGGAAGGCAGGTTGGTAGCAATTGTTTTTTCTGCAGTTCTAATTATCCTCTGAAGTCTGTGTCTGTCTTGTTGGGTTGCAGAACCAAACCAAACAGTTATAGAGGTGCAGATGACAGACTCAATAATTTCTGTGTATAACTGTATCAGCAGGTACTTGNCTGTTGATACTGTGTTGTCTAGTATTGTAAGAGGTGGAAGTATGGGAGGGTTTCTCCTAAAGTCTACCACCATTTCTACGGTTTTGAGTGTGTTCAGTTCCAGATTGTTCCGGTCGCACCACGAGGCTAGTTGTTCAACCTCCCGTCTGTATGCGGATTCATCATTATATCTCGAATGAGACCGATCACTGTTGTGTCATCTGCGAACTTCAGTAGTTTAACAGATGGATTGTTACAGATGCAGTCATTTGTATATAGAGAGAAGAGAAGTGGAGAGAGCACACAGCCTTGGGGGGGCCCTGTGCTAATTGTACAGGTATCTGATGTGATTCTGCTTAGCTTCACCTGCTGCTTCCTGTTTGTTAGGAAGTTTATGATCCACTTACAAGTGTGTTCAGGTACTGCTAGCTGGTTTAGCTTAGTTAGAAGAGTTAGAAGAGTGTCTGGAATGATATGGAATGATAAGGAATGGAATGCCTTCATGAGGGACCTTGACTGAGTCCCTCCCTGCTGGTTGACATGGGCTTTGGTCGCCACATTGTCCGTGAGGAGTAGGATGTGGTGTCCCGACACCCCCTGCTGAAATTCTCTGAGAGCCAAACGGGCCACTCTGAGCTCCAGCCAATTTATGTTGTGCCAGAGCTCCTGCCGCGACCACCGCCCCTGGGCCACCCAGGACCCGAAGTGGGCCCCCCAGCCAAAGAGGCTGGCATCTGATGTAATCGTCAGTCTGTCCGGTTCCCTGTACAAACAGCCTCGTGTGATGGCTCGGGATCTCCACCAATGGAACGACCGAAGCACCCTCGGTGGAACACGAACCCTTGACGATGAGGTGCTGCGGCCCGCCCTCTGGAAGGGAAGTAAAAACCATTGGAGGGGTCTAGCATGGCATCTAGCTCTTCTGGGGTGGCGGGGCTGCGCAGGAGCTGAGTCCGCACAGGAGGAACATCTGTCTGGTGCTGGAGTAAGAGGCGCGCTGGCCAGGAAGCGGTCGTGCTCCCTTGGCATAAGTGGCAGGAGGGGGGCTGCACTGGTTTGTTGTCGGTGGTGGGCTGGGGGGGGTGCTTCATTGACACTCTTCTGGTTTCCGGTGCACGCATGCTCTTCGCACGCGCATGCGTGCCAGAAACCAGAAGATCAGGTGGCTGCCGCGTGCATGCTCTCCGGTTTCTGCCATGCAAGCTATGCGCGCGCGTGCTCCCGTTTCAGCACTCAGTGCCGAAAAGGTTAGCCATCACTGTCCTACACCCTTCCTCCTGAAAAGTATAAAGGAGGCATTTCTATCACTTCTACCCAACTCTCCTACTCAGTTTTGCGCTGGGCAGTCTCTGACTCTTTCATTAGGTCTATCAATGTCTCCCTACTTCTTTCCCCAAACTAGTTTTATCTCTCTCCCTGCCTGAAGAATTACTGGCAATTGCCAATGCCCAAATTTTTGGCCAGTTGGAAGGAGACAAAGGGTATATATATCATTTATTCTGTGTCTGAGTAACCCTTCCAATTCACCAAATACTCCCCCGTGCCATCCTTTGTGAATCTAATTTCATCATGAGTTATTTGATCAAGAATTATGGATTTTGAGGGCTCGAGGGCTAAAAGAATAATCTGCCAGTGGCAGAAAAAAAATCTATGGATGAATTGCCTAAAGATTGTTATATGTTCTTTGTCAATATTTAAATCAATCTTTTTTAAATAAAGATGTTTTAGCAATGTAGTTAGTTTTTGGAATTGTTTTGTTTATAATACAAGTTCCAAACTTTCCTCCCCATTCCCCCATGACTTTCTCCTTTTCATTGTTGTTTATTACTTTTGAGTTTGTGTTGATCCTTTAATGCTGTTGTATATTTCTATATTTTTGGTTCATTAGTTTAGCATAATAAAAATATACACTATTTTTAAAAATATATTCTATAGTGCTTTGAATGAAATCAGGTTGGTAACTAGAGAAACCACAAAATTACTGGCTGTTTACTTGTAACAGCTTTGGCTATCCATAGTTATATAGCTGTTCATTAAAATATGCTGACAGGTGGTTTTGTCAAAGGTGATATAGACACCAATTAATGATAGCATTAAACTGGAAGAACTTTCTAGCAGCTACAGCAGTTAACTTAGAAAAACTCATAATAGCTATTAGCTGTTTATTAGAATTCATCGGAATTGTGATTCTGTAGTTAATTATTCATTTCTTTAGTACCTGCAACGTGAAAGACATCATATAAACAGAATATGATATCACATTATCCTCTTCCCTTCCAACTCATATGTTTAATGTAAGATGGGAATGTAGCACCAGAGACTCTTCTGCTTCCCGGTCAGGAGAAACATGTTCTTTGGACTGAAGCATAAATTGATATGCCATTTACACTTAAACAACCCACAATTACAAATGATTAGTACTACCAAGTAAGTGCTGTATAAATTCCAACTTCATTTCCCTGAGACTACGATGTTTACAGCAAGACCTGGCAACATATTAAAGCAGTTCTGATTTAGCAGTTCACATTCAAGAAAGGCTATTTGAATTCTTAAGACTTACAAACCCAGGGTATTTTATTTTAAATGCTTATTTTTGTAACTGCTTTCTCAGCCTCTAGTAAACAGCAGTGAAAACCAACACAAAACAATGACAATGATTAGGATATCTTAACTTACGATCATTTATTATAATGAACAACTAGGGTTAGGTCTATGTAAACAACCCTAGGACTGAAAAGAAGTGTAGAAATGTCTATAGGGATTTGACAAATACAAAGAAAGCAAGATTGTAATTCTGTACTTACCTGGAGATAAGTGTACACTGATTTCATTCAGTGTACCTACACACATACATATTTGATTTGAAGAGTTATTAAGAGCTACTGGCCATATATAATATCCTTATATTTGCAACTAAATACTGTACTTTACAGGCAATCAGCATTTTTAATTCAGATTCATCATCTCTAATCTACGGCAATTCCCGAACCCCAGACAGCATGGCTAATGAGGAGAAGTTACCAACCTAACTGGGGAAGGTAATTCAGTGATGATAGCAACTGGAGATGTCAAGGTGATAGATTTGCAGAACCCATCCTCTGTAGACAAAGGAAAAGTCCTGATTCTTATGCTACATTCTACTACACTCACTTCTTGTTTAGTGACTACTTTAGTGACCAGTTGCAAATAGCGTTAATTTAAAAAAAAACTCAATTTCTAACCAATGCACATATTTACAACCAAATTTTGTGTACCTGAAAACAATGCAAACTGGAGTGAGAATAAAGCTGGCATACGAGGGAAGTTTATCTAAATGAGATGGCTGCAACTAATGATCTTCACAGCATCTCTCTCTCTCTCTCTCTCTCTCTCTCTCTCTCTCTCTCTCTCTCTCTCTCTCCCTCTCTCTCTCTCTCCCTCCCACCCCCCCACACACCCACAACACAAACAAATTTTAACTTTAAACGGTCACTAAACGACTACTCATCAGAACTACCTGTAGCTGAATGAGATGGCAGAAGCCAGTCTCCCTCCCTTTCTCTCTGTGTCAGATGTTCACTTAGTGACCATTTTGCTTAACAACCTGGTCACTGGAACAGAATTCAGTCATTAAAGGATTGGATCCAGTTCGGAGAGATGATTGTGTCTTTGAGCCAGTCACTCTCTCTCAGTACAACCAGTTCACAGGATTGTTGTTATGGGGAAAACAAGAGGAAAGTGTGTTGGGTATATTCAACGCCTTGAATTATTTGTAAAAAATAAAGATGGGTTACAAATAAATAAATAAAGATGACATCATCCAAATTCTCCTCATCCACAACGTAGATGTTTGCTATGAGAGTCTGAACTACATCTCTGCAATAAAACTGATTAAACTTTTTATGTGTGTTTGCTTCTTCAAATTCATTGTTCAGCACTACTGTTGAGAGTGCCTCAAGAATTTTCTTTTATATAACTTGGATGATTGTTTATATGTGGTAAAAGATATAAAAATTATTTTTGAATATATTTTAGGAATGTAGCAATGTCATGAATATTATTAAGAGAACTGTATAAGTGGAAAAATTAGTTTGTATTAATAGTAGGATTATAAGAAATAGAATAGAATAGAATAGAATATAGAATAGAATATAGAATAGAATATAGAATAGAATAGAATAGAATAGAATAGAATAGAATAGAATAGAATAGAATAGAATAGAATAGAATATAGAATAGAATATAGAATAGAATAGAATAGAATAGAATAGAATAGAATAGAATAGAATAGAATAGAATAGAATAGAATATAGAATAGAATATAGAATAGAATAGAATAGAATAGAATAGAATAGAATAGAATAGAATAGAATAGAATAGAATAGAATATAGAATAGAATATAGAATAGAATAGAATAGAATAGAATAGAATAGAATAGAATAGAATAGAATAGAATAGAATAGAATATAGAATAGAATATAGAATAGAATAGAATAGAATAGAATAGAATAGAATAGAATAGAATAGAATAGAATAGAATAGAATATAGAATAGAATATAGAATAGAATAGAATAGAATAGAATAGAATAGAATAGAATAGAATAGAATAGAATAGAATAGAATATAGAATAGAATATAGAATAGAATAGAATAGAATAGAATAGAATAGAATAGAATAGAATAGAATAGAATAGAATAGAATATAGAGAATAGAATAGAATAGAATAGAATTTTTTATTGGCCAAGTGTGATTGGACACACAAATGAAGGATTGGAGAAAATACTATATACATAAAAATGTGATTACTAATGAAAAGCTAAGAAAGATCATGATTGACATAGTGGAATATTGAATAATGAAAAAAGGAAATATCACGTTTTTGATTATTAGAATGATAGGGGAAAGGGGGGGGAACGAGGGCTAAAATAGAAGTAGAAATATGAGGGGGAAAATAGTAAAAACAGATATTAAGATGATATGAAGTATGGTAGAATTAAGAGAAGGCTTAGAGCTGAAAGATGACAGTAGAAACTATAAATCAAAAATGATTTGAAAATGGACTGTAATTGTTAAGAATAATATTGTCATGATTATTAATATTGAAATGTATGAAACCCAGGAATCAAACCATTCACGAAATGAGATGTATAAAAATAAAAAAATAAAAAACTTATATAAAAAAAGGATTTTCTTTTCTTTTTTTTCAAAAGAGAAGCTAAGTGGCAGGGAAAGCAAGATTTCAGTAATGCTTCTTTCCTATCATCCACTCCTTTTTAAAAGAGGCATGCTGCATCAAATAGAAAATGCTCCACATGTTGAAATTTCTCTATATCACGATTGATGAGCCGGTAGGAAGAAATCTCGCTGCTGTTTCCTAGAATACCCTGAGCATTTCTATGCCAGTGCAGAGGCATGTACACAGTCATGCAGGTAAGGTATACTTATGCGTGCCTTCAGAAAATACCGCAAGTCATTCAGCATACTGGTGCAGAATAATGCACAAGTAATAAATAAATGTACATTGATTACACTAGGTGGTAAAAAGAAAACACCAGCCTTCCTGTGAGTAAGCCTGGAAATACCTGCAGATGCAACATTTGCAAAGCATCAAGGCTGCACTGAAAAAAGAGGGCAGATGTGGGAGCTGGAGAAGGAGGTTGAGGCCAGATGATGGAGGATTATACAGAAGCCTTTGGAGGAAGCACCTGCTGGATTCCCCTTATCGGGCCTGTATAAACAGACTTCCCCACCCTTTTAGGTTTCCTGGTTGCTCAGAAAAGAAAGCTAGTTCCTCATAGTGGGAAGCCTTGGTGAGGGGGGGGGGAAGGACCAGGACTACACCACTAAAGAATTATCCATGTGCTCGCAGCTGAGGCTGGAATGCTTATCAAGATCCTGGTGTAAAACCTCAAACTGCTGCCACCAGATCCATTTACTTCCTTGGTTTGATATTTTGAGAATGCATAATCCATGTAATTTCATTCAGTGTTAGGTTGATAAATGTTTAACTGTTTTATCGGTCATCGAGACCTTTCACCCATTACCCTAAGAAACATGTTTGGCTAAATATAGTTTGGTTTGCTATATTTGTTATATATTAGCACTTAGCAATAGCAATAGCACTTAGACTTATATACTGCTTCATAGTGCTTTACAGCCCTCTCTAAGCGGTTTACAGAGTTAGCATATTGCCCCCAACAATCTGGGTCCTCGTTTTACCCACCTCAGAAGGATGGAAGGCTGAGTCAACCTTGAGCCGGTGAGATTTGAACCACTGAACTGCAGCTAGCAGTCAGCTGAAGTAGCCTGCAGTGCTGCACTCTAACCACTGCGCTACCTCGGCTCATTGTTACATATATATTGTTACATATACAGTGGTAGTGCAGTGGTTAGAATACAATATTGCAGGCTAACTCTGCCCACAGCCCAGAGTTTGATCCTGACTGGCTCAAGGTAGACTCAGACTTCCATCCTTCCGAGGTTGGTAAAATGAGGACCCAGCTTGTTGAGGGCAATATGCTGACATTTGCAAACCACTCAGAGAGTGCTGTAAAGCACTATGGAGTGGTATATAAGTCTAAAGGCTTTTGCTATTACTATGTAACAATATTACATTTTGTAGCTCTGGGACAAAAGGAGCATTAAAGCAAGAAATGGGAGGAGGATTATCGCCTACTGCTGTTGATGTGCCCAAGAGTCCCACCAATATCCAGGATTCTCTTTTCATAAATAAATAATAAATGATGAGATAGATAGATAGATAGATAGATAGATAGATAGATAGATAGATAGATAGATAGATAGATAGATAGATAATTAGATAGATAGATGGATGGATGGATGGATGGATGGATGGATGGATGGATGGATGGATGGATGGATGGATGGATGGATGGATGGATGGATGGATGGACAGACGGACAGACAGACGGTAGATAAATTTATAGGCCGCCTATCTTACCTCAAGGTAACTCCATTATATTCGCCACCTGTCCTATTCAGGATAAACATGCATTGCAGGCAGCCCAACAAAGCTCTTATTTCTGCTACAGTGTTTCAATGTACTGAGTAGGCTTATATTACAATAGGTGGCAACACCTGACTGACTTGAAGGGATGTTGAAAAAGCAAGGCCATGTTACTACCAAAACAGCCCTATGCAGATTATGCTGATAAACTGGGGGGGGGGGACACCTTCTAGTAAATTGCAAACCTACTAGAACTAGATTGTCAAGAAAAACACATAAATCTATCAATGTGGTAAGAACAAACTCAAAGATTACTTACTGCACACTGCTCAGTTTACCTTTAAAATACCTCACAACTTAGAATGGAATAGCCAGAATGTTTAAGGACCACCCTGTTTCATGTGTACCTGTATATAAGCAAGGTTCACCCCAGCATACAGGTCGTTCTTGACTTACAACAGTTCATTTGGTGACCATTCAAAGTAAACAAGGGCACTAAAAAAATTGACTTATGACCATTTTTCACACATACAACCATTGCAGCATCTCTGTGATCATGTGATCAAATGTCAGATTCTTGGCAACTGACTCATAATTATGGTTGCAGAGTCCCGGGGTCATGTGATCACCTTTTGCAACCTTCTGACAAGCAAAGTCAATGGGGAAGCCAGATTTACTTAACAATCGTATCACTAATTTAACAACTGCAGTGATTTACTTAACAACTGTGGCAAAAAGGTCATAAAATGGGGCAAAATTCACTTAACAAATGTCTCACTTAACAACAGAAATTTGGGGCTCGATTGTGGTCGTAAGTCGAGGTCTACCTGTACTAGATAGCTACTAAACAGCCGGCTAAACAGTGCCGGCTGGTGGGCCCGCAGGGGAGGGCCTTCTCTGTGGCTGCCCCGGCCCTCTGGAGCCAGTTACCTCCTGAGATACGGACCACCCCCACCCTGCTGGCCTTCCGGAAAGCGGTGAAGACCTGGCTCTTCTGGCAGGCTTGGGGCCGTTGATCTCGCCTCTGTAATTGGCGAGATCTGGCCATGAAATGGTGTGTATGAGTTTTTAACTGTTTTTAAATGTTTTTATTATGTTTTCTTTTAATAGTTTTTTATATTGTTGCAAGCCGCCCAGAGTCCCTTGGGATTTGGGCGGTATAGAAATATAATAAATAAACATAATAATAAAAAGATG
>QLTV01004086.1:2318186-2328778 GCA_003457575.1 Thermophis baileyi
GCTAAAAAAAAAAAAATCGAATTTTTTTTTTAAAAAAAAAGATGGCGGCCCCCACGGACCGGCAACCACCGATCCGGTTCTGATGACATCACTAGCAGGTCGCTACCGGTTCAGGCGAACCGGTCCGAACCGGTAGGAACCCACCCCTGATCCCACCCCTGCCTGTGTGCCTCAAAAGCACAAGAGAATAGCACCTCACCATTTATTTTCCTCAACAACTGTTAATGAGAGATATATTGCCATTGATTCCACAATCTCCCACTTAAAACATAAAAAAAGCTGCGTAAATCCTTACTTTTTAATGGTTACATTGGTTAAGCCATGGCAACGTACAGGTAATCCTCGACTTACAACAGTTCATTTAGTGACCATTTGAAGTTACAATGGCACTGGAAAAGTGACTTATGACCATTTTTCACACTTATGACCATTGCAGCATCCCTTGGTCATGTGTTGAAAATTCAGACGCTTGGCAACTGACTCATATTATAACGGTTGCAGTGTTCTGGGGTCACGTGATCACCTTTTGTGACCATCTGACAAGCAGTCAATGGGGAAGCCAGATTCACTTAGCAACTATGTTACTAACTGAACAACTGCAGTGATTCACTTAAATTCACTGTGGCAAGAAAGGTCATTCAATGGGGCAAAATTCACTTAACAAATGTCCCGCTTAGCAATCTGGAATTTTGGGCTCAATTGTTGTCATAAGTCAAGGACTACCTGTGTTCTTTTTACATATTTGAAGCAATTTTTTTTTAAAAAAAAGTTGAACAGCATTTGACATGAGATCTACTCAAGTCTTTGTTTTGGTAATTCTGATGCCTAAAGTATAAAGATGTTCAGTAACTGCTTGGCAGACTCAGTCTCCTTTTGTTTGATTTACCACTTTTAGAACTCCTTGGATTTGAATGCAAGTAGTCTTCACTTAAATGCAGTAATTGGGTCCAGAATTTCCTTTGCCTAAGGGATACAGTCATAAAGTGCAACATCCCATGATCAAGCTGGCAGCCCAGGTTACCATTTTAAAGTGAGAAACTCACATGATCACAACTTTCAACTTCCTGCTGGCTTCCCTATTGACTTTGGTTGTGGGCAGCTGATGGGGAAGTTTGCATGTTGCAAGCACTTGACCACGGGACACTGCAATAGTCAGGCATCTGGGCCAGTTGCTCAGCACCTGGATCACAATCACATGTCTGCAAGGGTGCTGCAATGGCTGGAACTTCAAGGACCGGTTGTAAGTACTGCTCCGTTCCTAGGAACAGTGGGTCAATAACTGAGGCAAGCCAGGCTTTTAGAACTAACAGCTCTTTTTATTTGAAATAACCAAGCTAACAGGTTGCCGGAGCGCGGCTGCTAACACGCGCGCTCTCAGCTGATCGGCAACAACGAAGTCTGTTTGACAGCTCCTTATATAGTGAGCTGTCAAACAAGCAGCCAATCAGGAGACAGCGTGCGCCCCCTGTTGACTGCGGACCCGAGTGGAAACTTACATACATAGCACTCCTAGTTGGCGCATGCGTAATCTGCCAAATAGGTAGGGCGCCGTCGCATGCATTCTGATCGTCTCAGAGCGCCTTCTGCGGGTGAACAGCGAGGCTGGGTCCGGGGGACTTGATCCCCTGCGTTTGTAGACTACATCCCCTCCGTTTCCGGACCGGTCAACGAGACTGTAGGTAAGCTTGCCATTTGCTCTTCTTTGTCTTTGGTGGCGTCGGCCGGCAGGTCCGGATCTAGGGTGGTGTTATGCGCGGGGCTGTCAGGACCTGTGATCGGAAGGTCAGCAGAACTAGACCATCGTGCCCGGAGTTGGTTGAGGTGGCGTCTCCAAACCCGACCATCATTTAATGTAACTATATATGAGCACGGCCCTGTGGCTTTTGTCACTTCCCCGGGTAACCACAAGGGACTTCCTGCATAATTTCTGGCGTAGACCTTTGCTCCCACGCTAAACCCCCTCAACTCTCCAGTTGAATCTAAAGGTGTTTTTGGGGTGTATTCTGGATGCAGCCTGTCCAATGGGGTCCTCAGCCTGCGCCCCATTAGTAGCTCGGCCGAGCTCATATTGGTCGTGGGGCAGGGTGTTGCGTGCTGGATCAACAAGTATTTGTCTATCTTGGCAGACCAGTCCCCCATGCCCAAACTGTTTCTTTGGCGGATCTTACGGCTCTCTCAGCCAACCCATTCCCCTGAGGGTGGAACGGGGCCACAAAAGTGTGTCGAATGCCCAGGCATTGCAAAAACTGGGCTAAGGGTTCGGGTCCAGCACCTTAGACAGCAAATGGTCACGGTTGGTGAACTTGGCGACATCATCCACAGTGACCGGAAGGTGCAGAGTGTCAATTAACAGAGTACTTGAGGCTGGAGCTGGATCAGTCACCAGAATAGGTGGTGGACAGCGACTCAAGGCGTCAGCATGGCCAATGTGTCGTCCAGGCCTGTGGAACAATGTGTAGCCATAGGCAGCGAGGAAAACTGACCACCTGGTCATGCGAGGAGATAAGATCTGTGGAGTTTGCCTGTCGCCTGCCAGCATGCCTAGGAGGGGCTTGTGATCGGTGAGAAGTGAGAAGTGGTGTCCATACAGGTACTCGTGAAACCTTTTAATTCTGGCCACGATAGCCAACGCTTCCTTATCCAGCTGACTATAATTGCGTTCAGCTGGGGACAGTGTTCTGGAGAAGAATGCAATGGGAGCCTCAGTACCTGATGGTAGCTGGTGGCTCAGGACCGCTCCAATCCCATATGGGGAAGCATCACAAGCCAGAATCAAGGGCAAGTCCTCACTATACTGGCAGAGAACCCTAGAGGAAGTCAGTAAATTTTTAACAGCTGAAAAGGCTGCTGCTTCAGTTGGACCCCATTTCCAGGTTGCCGAACGGTGTAGCAGGCGGTGTAAGGGTTCAGCGACTGACGCCTTGTGGGGTAGAAACATGTTGTAAAAGTTCAGCAACCCCAAGAATGACTGCAGTTCTGCTTTATTCCTCGGGGCTGGGGCCTGATGAATAGCTCGTGTCTTTGCTTTGGTGGGGTGGAGGCCTGCCTCATCCACAAGATATCCTAGGAACTCCACCTGTGGCACTGCGATATGGCACTTTGATTTCTTAAGCTTGAGCCCTGCATCTTGGAGACGTTTCAAGATGGTGCGAAGGCGGGCCATCAGGTCAGCATGGGTGACAGCAGATACCAGGACGTCGTCAAAATAGGGAGCGACGCCTGGTATGCCCTGCAGTATTCTCTCCATTAGCCCTTGGAAGATCCCTGATGCACAGCTGACTCCGAATTGGAGTCGCTTGCATTTAAAGGCCCCCCTATGGGTAATTATCGTTTGGGTTTCAGCAGTCTCATTATCAACAGGCAGCTGTTGATAAGCTTGGGATAAGTCAAGCTTTGCAAAGACTTTCCCAGCTCCTAAGGAGTGCAAGAGATGCTGAACCACAGGGACAGGGTATGCGTTATGCTGCAATGCGCGGTTTATGGAACATTTATAGTCCGCGCATATTCTCACTGACCCATCAGCCTTGATGGGAGTTACTATGGGTGTCTCCCATCGAGCATAATCTATGGGCTCTAGCACTCCTTGAGCAATCAATTTATCTAATTCAGCGTCAACTTTAGCCCGAAGTGCAAAGGGCACTCTTCGTGGCTTAAACCATCTTGGAGCTACACTGGGGTCTAGGCCAAATGAAATAGGTGTCCCTTTATATTTCCCCAGAGCCCCATCAAAAACTGAAGGGAATTCTTTGGCTAGCACGTCCATTTCAGGGCTGCCGGTAATGTGGTCAATCCCTTTAATTCCCAGACCCAAGGACTCAAACCAATCCAATCCCAATAAACTGGGTCTGGGACCATCTACTATGACCACGGATAGTCCTCCTCTGAATTGCTTAAAGGACACCCTGAATTTATAACTCCCCAGCACTGGAATGGGGTTTCCTTGGAAATCCTTTAATCTTAATAGGCAAGGTTTCAGCCAATATTTAGACAGCTTAGGCAATAATCTTTTTACAGTGCTCCAAGATAAAATGGAGATAGATGACCCTGTGTCTATTTCCATAGGACATGGTTTCCCCTCAATGCATACTGTTAAAAAGATTTTTTCCTTAAGGGAATATCCAATTTGATCTACCTCAGTTTCCACTGGATCATTCCATACTGTAAAACAGTCTTCTCTCAGTCTATCCTTCCCTTGGGGCTGTCTATTCCTAAAACGCCTGTCCACTGGGGGGCTGCTCTCTGACCCCCTACAGACCCTAGCAATGTGGCCACGTTTGCCGCACCTGAGACAGGTTGCAGTTTTAAATCGGCACTCGGCCCTAGGATGGCGACCTCCACACCCAGTACAAGTAGGTTGCCCCATATTTTGCTTACCCAGCCGACCCTTGCCTCGACCTGGTTTAAGTTGGTGCACCTCGGTGTCATCATCTTCGGCATTGTCAGGGCTAGCGTCTTCATAATGAACAGAGGTGGGCTTGCCGGCTGCTGGTGGAACGTTTCTGACCCGCATTTCCTCAGTGGATTGGCTGGACAGCTCCATAGCCCTAGCCTCGTCAAGAGCAGATTTGAGCATTAGGTCTGCTTTCGCCAGGAGGTGGCGCTGTATTCGCAAATCCTTGACACCGGAGACAATCTGATCTAACAAAACTTCGTCAAGATCACGAAACTCACAATACAGAGTGGCTGCCCTGAGGGCGGCCACATAGTCATTGATAGATTCAGTCTCTTTCTGATAGCGCGGTGGAAGGCATGATGGCGGGCCACTCTGGATGGTGCAGGCGCATAGTGACTTTTCAGCTTGGACATTAAAATGTCCCAGGATACTTCCTGAACGGGCTGAGGGGCGAGGAGCGTGCTGGCTATATTAAACATTTTCGTGCCACATAGGTTTAAGAAACACGCCATCTTTCTCCTTCCCAACAATCCTGTGTAATCATTGGCCACTAGGAAAAACTTGAAACGGTTGATATAGGACTCCCACGTCTCTGCGGCACAATTGAAACTCGCTAGTGTAGTCATCAAAGCCATTCTGAGGTGATTTCGTGCCTCACGAAGTGAAAACAGCTCTTAGTGACTTAGTTCTAGCCGTGGTGCCTCAGTTCGAAAATCGCTCACCTTCATCGCCAGTGCTCCGTTCCCAGGAACAGTGGGTCAATAAATGAGGCACGCCAGGCTTTTAGAACTAACAGCTCTTTTTATTTGAAATAACCAAGCTAACAGGTTGCTGGAGCGCGGCTGCTAACACGCGTGCTCTTAGCTGATCGGCAACCACGAAGTCTGTTTGACAGCTCCTTATATAGTGAGCTGTCAAACAAGCAGCCAATCAGGAGACAGCGTGCACCCCCTGTTGACTGCGGACCTGAGTGGAAACTTACATACATAGCAAGTACCACTTGTTCAGCACTGATGCGAGTTCAAACAGTTGCTGAATGTGTGGTTGTTAACGGAGGACCATCTGTGTGGTGGTACAAAATATTAACAATAATTATAAATACTCAGAAGAAAAGATCCCCTACAGTTTGTTTCAGTGGTGAAATCCAATTTTTTTTACTACCGGTTCTGTGGGCGTGGCTTGCTGGGAGTGGTGTGGCTTGGTAGGCGTGGCAGGGGAAGGTTACTGCAAAATCTCCACTCCCTCCCCACTCCAGGGGAAAGATACTGCAAAATCCCCATTCCCACCCCACTCTGGGGCCAGCCAGAGGTGGTAGTTGCTGGTTCTCCGAACTACTCAAAATTTCTGCTACCGGTTCTCCAAACTACTCAAAATTTCTGCTACCGGTTCTCCAGAACCTGTCAGAACCTGCTGGATTTCACCCCTGGTTTGTTTCTGTATGACAACTTTTTCTTTCTTTCTATTTTTACTTTATAAAAATAATACAATTCTAACCACCATCAATACATTTTTGAAACAAGATATTTTCAGCATAAATACAATTCCCCCAGTCTGCTGTTGATAGATGGGTCTGGTTTTTTGTTTTTGTTTTTAACCTTCGAGTGAGTCTTGAGTCTTAGCAACATCGTAGACAAGTCTATGCAATTTTCTAGGCAAGGTTTTCATAGGTGCCTTGCCAGTTTTCTTTTTCGGGCTGAGGGAGAGATACTGGCCTAAGGTCACTTTTCCCATGAAGAAGCCAAGGGCAAACTTTAAAAAAATATTGCCTAGTATCAGCCTTTTGAGGAAAATCAGGTGAGGAAATAGACTCCCTAAGGACTACTGGAACAATATTGAGTATAAAACACTTAGTCTTGAAAATGTGACATCTCCCCAGTCCCCACTCTTATATCCAAGAGAATCAAGGCAGGGCCATGACTGCGTTTCTCTCTCCTTCCTTCCTGCACTACGCCACTAATTACATGATTGCTGTTGAATAGTTTCTTCAAAGCCATCTTTGTATTCTTTAAATTCTAGAAAACTGGGTAGACTGACCATGTAGTCACCACAAATCAAGACTGATTCAAAGGAATGTAATGGTAATGCAGCTTTTCTTTAAATGTCTACATTAATATAACACATATTATTTAAAAATAAATAAATTGTAAGCATGCAAGATTTCTTGTGAGTAGAAATTGGCAATTTTATATGGTCCATCAATAGCAGGATTTTCTCTGATCATCCTCTTGATTAGTAATTAGTAATTCAACCTTCTTCCTGTAGGAAGTTAGCACCCACCCCTCTCCTAGAAAAATGAAATATCCTAGGAAATATTAAAAAGGCAGAATATTATATAGAATATCCCTGGAAACATGCTTTTAGGCAGAAAAAAAAGTCACTCATCCCCCCACCTTTGTCAATGGGCAGTCTATTCTACATAACAAAGATAGGATTAGCCCTCTGCCCATCTTACCACATGGCACCTGAGAAGATTGCATCAGCCAGCACTCAAACTAGCTTGGTATTCAGGACAGCCTACAGAGTTGCCCCTACATGGTCCCATGGGAGTCTGACAGCCAATCAGGATACATTTCTTATATAGGAACAGGAAACTCTTAAGGTGGGGCCCAACAGAGAGCATAAAACCGGGGCACTCTCAGCATCTCAGCCCTTTTTTCTCTTCACCCAACATCTGGAAGCATGTGATCCACCTTTTCTGTTCAGGAACTCATGCCATGTGCTCCTGTCCACCATTAAACCTTCTTTCCAAGCAACTTCCAGAAATCCAGTGTCTTTTTCCCTACTTGGAACCGAACCCAGAAGAATATTCCTTACAACATTCCAATAGCAACATTATCTTGCAATTTATTTGTATCTGACATTACTTTTTACCTGATAAGATTTGCTGCATGAGTAAAATGAGGAACCTTTTGAGTGACTTTAAAATAAGTGTATACATGTGGTGTGGTGTTGTGTGATGTGTGTGTGTGTGTGTGTGTGTAGCCCTTCTAATATCACCCTAACTCTTTCATATTCAATAAGGCCCAAAACTTTAGTCTTGTCTGCATCTATCACTCTGATTGTTAAGTTATGCTGAGTCGTTTTTAATTTTTACTTTCCCTTAGCTCTGTATATTGTTGAAACAAAGTGAAATATAAAAATCTTTCCTTCAGTGTCCATGGCTTATGATATAAAATATACTGAGATTTGTATCCCAACACTTTCCTGATTCTATAGCAGGCCATGCACTTACATCTGTAGGGCTATATACAATTAGTACCTCACACTATGTGATGGCTCTGAAGAAGTACAATTGCCATCCATTTTTCTAACTCCTGTCAAAGCTTGGCCAGTCTCAGCTGAGTGTTTTTCTCAGGCCTCTGGAGAAACATGTTTGTTTTAGTAACAGCTTTGGGTTTTTTTTTTTAGAACCATCTTGTATATTGTGTTCTAAAAAGTCTTCTGGTATTTTTCAACAGTCTGCATTAACCAAATATCCTGTTTTCCAGATGAAATCTTTTTGCTTCTGTAGCCTGTTTTGAATGAAAATCATAAACCCTTTCTTATATGTATCTCTCTTCATTCCTTCACACAAGTGTATAGCACAAGATATGGATAGCAAATTGATGACAATATAGTGACAGGTATAATTTTAGCCTTGCTCTGCTGACTTTGTAACCAAAAGGGTGGAGGGCATTAAAGTTTATTTTCACGTTTACATTTTAATAGTGCTATTATTTGTTGTAAGCTGTCCAGGGAATACAATTGAAAAGAGAGAATAAAAATGGCTCTAAGGAATACATCCAACTTACAGTTTGATGGAATCTGAGCCCTGGGCAAGGAGAGATCTTGATTTTCCTCCTTGGTCTCCTTATTCAGAACTGAAGAGCTGAGCAGGTGCTGTTGTTTCAAATAGTAGGGAGCAGAGAGTCAAAATCTTTTCTTCAGTCCAGCTGCCTGGCTTTTAACTATCACAGGCTGGAAAAAGAGGTAAGGGAGGTTAGCTAAAGGGTGCAGAAAAAGATAAGTTTCCCTTCCTCTTATCTTTATTGAAAAACTCAAACAGCCTGTGATGGAGAGAGCATTCTGCTCATTCTCAAACATCTTGATTGCTTCGCCACATCATAAATCCTCCTTGGGCAGCACTGCCATCATGCAGTAAGAAACAATAAGGAGAAAAATAAAGAGCAAAAAGTGGGAATGGAAAGGACTGGGGTTGCCGAGCTCACACTCATTATTCTTCGTTAGCTGCTGGTGGCTTGTTAACTTGCTTGTTTGCAGTATAATCTGAGTCATGAAGCCCAGCAAATGGGGTGTCTTATAAGCTCTGGCTTTCCACTGAAGCTGTGAAACTAAAAGTTGGTTTGGCTGCTGTGTCTTCCTAGACAGCAGCACCAATGCCTTTGCTTGGGAGATGAGTTGCTTTCATAAGGTGTAGATCTACTTTCAGCAGCACAGGTTCCATTAATCTTTTATTCCGAGCCGGGGTGGATTATCATTAGGAAACTGCCTGCCTGCCCGCCCGCTGTAAAAAACAACAACTGTTAGAATGGGAAAAGCCTTCTTAATCACATGGAAAAATATGGAGAAAAGGACATCATTTTAAGGATATAGAAAATTCAATTACTGTATACTGTAAAGAAGAAGAGAAGAAGGAACAAAACACAGAAAAGAAACATGAATTTTGAAAAATGGAAATGTACAAATAGTCATATCAGCTGTCCATCTGTATCTTATGCATTTAGTTTTCTATTCCTCATTCTGTATAAAACTCCATTGTAGTATCCTCCTTCTGAATTTATAAGGACTTTCCTCCCTAAACTAATGACAGTATTGCATAATGGCATCCCCTACCATATGTAGGGAAGTTGCAATTAGGAGGGTGAAAAGACACCAAAAGGATAGCAACACACTGGATTGACGCGCTCTAGACTTAAGAATTAAGTACATGGCATACTCGGAATGAGGTTGTCTTCTCTTGATGGGGCAAATATATAACAATGGAGCCCTATCAATTACCCAGATTCCTTGACACAGAATAGCCAATTGTGATCCAAAGTTTGCATTCTCCCATTTAGTTCTTCCTCCAGGGTAAAAGAAGCCAAGACAGTCAATTAAATGTGTTGCCGTGATATAGATCAATAAATATTTATTACAATGTCATTTCAGTGTACAGATAGACCAGGGTGCCCAACAATATATAAAGACCCTATGTTTAGTCTTTATCCAAGAGAAAACCAACCAAATATTGCATTCTTAAGCAAAAATGCCTAATTGGGACCTTAATTGTTCAGTTATGCCTTCAATATTTAGATACCCCAAGTGATACCTTTCTTAGAAAATATAAGCAAAAGCAGCCAGGTTTCTGATTTAACTAGGTAGATCAGAAACTTAAATCACAAATCGCATGCATAAATAGTTACATAAGTCTAACTCATACCTTTCATGCAAGAGAGGACAATCTATCATCCAATTAATCAGACCAGAAAGAATTCAAGTTTATGCAATCTGCATGGTTCTGTTTGTGAACTCCCCTCTTTCCTTCATAGGCTGGATCTTCCAGCTGTGAGGCCAAACTGTTCTAGACATAAAGTTATGTTTGCAACTGTATTATGCCCATGTAAAGGCTGCCATACGCTCATTCAGCCCGGGAAGAAAAGAAAACACACAAGGCAGAAGCAAAATCTCACCAAAGCCCCCCTGTAAGGCTGATTATGTGTTCCCATGCCTTCCCATCACTTCATAGTACTGTATAAGGACACACCGTCAGAACACCTAGATGCATCTTAAGGCACCCTCTCCTGAGGCACAAAGATAGGACCAGCCCAGGTAGGAAAATACTATTCTGCCATCTTGATACTGGAAAAGTCCAAGACACACACGGGGCATCAATCTTGTAAGTAGCAATGACCTTCCATGGTCTCTTCCTTAAAACGTGAAGATGGGAAGCAGAAATTAGAGCCCCATTAGAAGAAAATGGAAAGTTTTTTATAGCTAGCCTCCAAGGCTCCATCGCTCCATGCTGTTTAAAAATATAGATGGAGCATAGCATTCATACAATGCAAAAGAAACAGTTGTAGGAATTCTGTTACGAGATGATAGATAGATAGATAGATAGATAGATAGATAGATAGATAGATAGATAGATAGATAGATAGATAGATAGATAGATAGATAGATGATAGATAGATAGATAGATAGATAGATAGATAGATAGATA
>QLTV01004086.1:2328844-2364597 GCA_003457575.1 Thermophis baileyi
ATAGATGTGTGTGTGTGTGTGTGTGTGTGTGTGTGTGTGTGTGTACATTTCTCTCTTCTTCCCTAGATAGGAGTTCTCTATCATGGCACCCCTAATTTTTAGAGTAGAAAAAACTCTAAAAATTAGTTTTTCTAATTGGGTTTTCTATCTTAAGCTACAGAGGGAGAAAACAGACAAATGTCACCATTGTCTCTTGTTCTGGATGTCAGTTCTTATGCAAGTATGCATTATGTTAAGAGTGTGGCTTTGATCATGGCCTGATCAAAGTAAAGTATTTAGCAAATGGTACTTTTCTATCTTGTTTGTGCCATCCACGTAACTACCTGTTTTTACAATTCTGGTGGTAAACTTTTCCATTTTGTTAGTATTACGGAGATATTGTAATTTTCATGGAATTGGTATTTTTTATCTTCTTCCAGCTTAGCAGACCATCCACCAATCATGTCAACCCTCAGCCAATATAACTAAAGTGGATTTTATTCAAAATTGGATTTAAAATCACTGTTCCAGACATTACTGTGTGGGGCTTTGGATTCAAAACAGTTGCCTGGTGCAGTTGATGAAAAGGAAACAGGCAAGAATAGTAAGTAGAGGAATAGAAATGTTGTAATCACTGACCAAACATTTGCTGTGCTACTCAGTTTTGGAACCAGAGGAACTCTGCACGTTTCTTAACACATGTATGCCACAGTTGGTAAAACAAAATCTACTGAGGACAAACTGTTCTGTCTTCCTTCTCCCACTCATAAGATGGCATAAGAAATGTGTTCAAAAGCTAAAGTATCACTACATGCAAAAGAAAAATATCTTACAATGAAGAGCATGTAGAAGATAATATCAAAAGAGCCATTTTGGAGCACAAAAAAGCCCAAACTAGTTTTGCAGGCACTAAACAACTACCGTAGCCATTATAGGTAGTCCTCACTAACCAACTGCAATTAGGACTGGCAGCTCTGTCATTAAACGATGCAGTCATAAAATGAAACATGTGACTGTGTTGGTTTACAGCAGCTCTGGCTGCAGCCATTAAGTGAATCACACGTAGTTGTTAAGTGGGATGTCACATGACCATGACTTGCAATTTCCTGCTGGGTTCCCCATTGACTTTGCTTGTCAGAAACCAGCTGTGAAGCTTGCAAATGGCAATCTTATGACTACGGGATGTTGCATTTATTGTAAATATGTGCTGGTTGCCAAGCACCTGACTTGTGAGCATGTGACACAAGGACACTTCAATGGCACAACTTTGACAACTGGTCAGGGGTGGGTTCCAATTTACCTCACTGCCGGTTCACTCCCTCCCGCACCGCATGGGTGCGCCTTGTGGGCACGCGCGCTTTGCGCGCGCATGCGCAGTAACAAAAAATCCGGGGAAAAGAAAACAAAGCTGAAAAAAAGATGGTGACCACATGCACAGTGCCGGAAGTCGGCTTTTGCGCATGCTCAGAAGGAAAAAAAAATTCAAAAAAAATCAAAAAAAATTCAAAAAAAAGATGGTGGCTCCCACAGACCGGCACCGACCGACCCGGTTTGGTGATGTCATCGTGACATCACCAGCGGGCCGCTACCAGTTCGGGAGAACCGGTCCGAACCGGGAGGAACCCACCCCTGCAACTGGTCATAAATCTGTTTTTCAATGCTGTCATAAATTTGAATGAATGGTTGTTAAATGTCCATCTGTAATTAATACTAATATGCCAAAGAGATAAGAATTGTATACCCCATAGTTTTAATAGATGCAATAAAGCATATAAGAATTATATTTTTCTTTTGCACAAGTATTACCTATTCAGGAATGTTTAGCTTTCAAATTACTTATTTTTATGCAATGTGCCTAGCAACATCATTATTTTTGATATAATAAGTAGCCAAAATAAATACCCACCAAGCCTTTTCTCATACTCATAGTTTGGCTCTATAATGTTAATACTGAAAGAAAATGGTCACTAGATTGAAGTCTAGCTGAAAAGCACAGTATACCCTCTAGAGTTAGAATCACTTGAATCTTCAGAATGGATGTTAACTTGCTTAACCAAATGCTTTCTTCTCTTCTGCAGCATAGCTAATAATATTTCCTATTAGGAAATTCTTATCTGGTTCCTTCTGGGAAGTCTAATCCAATAAATAAGGATATTCCCTTGAATTCTTTTGGCTGGAGACACAGATATCCAGTAGAGACAACAATGATGTAACACACATTGTGATGTTTTTATGTAAAAGTTGCAAATTATGTACTTTATATCTCTTATGTCGTGACTCAAATGACCTTTGTACATACTGTAAATTCACATTATGTATGTCAATTTCACATGATGTCAATTTCTCTTCCTGATTCCCTGAATGATACTTCTCCACGTATGCCTCAAAAACTGAATAGCACTTCAAAATTCATGTTCCTCAACTATTAATGAGAGATATGTTGCCATTGATTCCTGAATCTCCCACCATTTAGTTTCACTGGGTGATAATTTATGACAGATGGAGATAATGTCTCTACCTTTTTTTTCCACCCATAACTGTATGACCTTGTTACCTGTCCTTACCATTTTTACAGGATTTAGAAATAATTACTATGAAATACACATCCCATTGACCACCCAAGTACTGGACAAGTATTTGATGGATAATCTCAAGGTCCTTCTTCATCCTTCTTATGGATCTTTAAGCCAATAGACACAGTTGAGGACACCTTACAAAAAAGAACTGTCCTTTAATTGCTCTTCAAATAGGATATCCATTCTATTATCTTTTAAAAACAAGTTAAATTGCTAAATCAATTCAATTTTAGTCAGAAGGAAAGTAAATTGGTTAAAATTTGCTCTCCTAATTGCTAAATCCTAGACTGCATTTGATTTCTTCTGTGGTACTAGGTGACAAAGCCTAATAGATTTTGCATACCTTATTCTTGGAGGGCAATCAGATTTATGAGGAGAATGCTACTTTAACACTGGTACAGCTAAGATTGATTCATTCATGGGCTAGAGCAGCGGTTCTCAATCTGTGGGTCGCAACCCCTTTGGGGGGTCGAATGACCATTTCACAGGGGTCACCGCATGCGCTAGCCCGCCATCTTGGTGCCACGCCCCCTTTGTCACCATCGCTTCTCACCTGGCAATGCGCACATGCGGGGAGGGGCAGGGCGGGGAGGGGGTCGCGGTGGCGGGGAGGGGATTGCAGCATTAGGAAGGTTGAGAACCACTGGGCAAGAGAGTCAATGAAGTCAGTATCATGTGGACAATGATCAGCCTGAAACACAGCAAGATTTGTAATTGAGTCAGCAGCAAATTGACTGGTTAAGTATATGTATGATTGTGTTTGCAAAGTCAGGAGAAAGCTAGGTCAATCCTGCAGTTGTGGAAACTTCTAAGATAGATGTAACAAGTAGTTAGACTCTAATTTCTACCAATGCCAAGGATAAAGATTTGTAATGTCTCATGGTATTTGAAAGACCACAAATTCCCTATTTCATTCTTCTTATATGCACACTAATCCATATAATTAAAAGTCAATATGCCATTCGTAAAAGAAAACTTTTTAAATACATCTCCCTCTGTCCCCATGTATTTGACATTTAGGTTGAAATTCCAAATTTATTACTTTAACATTATGATATTCTATAGAACACGTTTCAGTCATAGGACTGTGCTGTAAAAAAAGTATTTTGGGAATATCACTTTTTGTAAGTGCCATGGTGAATGTTTGAGATGGAATTTGATGGACGACACAATGGTGCTGGGTCTCATAACTGGAGGGGACGAATCAGCATACAGGGAAGAAATCCAGAAGGTATCCGCATGGTGCTCAAAAAACAACTTATATCTAAATACTAGTAAGACAAAGGAGATGGTGCTAGATTTCCGGAAGCACAGAGAGGAACCTGCCCCATTGTATATCGAGGGGGCCGTGTGGAGAGGGTTTCCTCTTTTAAATTCTTGGGAGTCAAGACCTCACCTGGAAAAACAACACACCCCTGGTGATTGGCAAGGCCCAGCAGAGACTTCATTTCCTTAGAGTCCTGCGAATTCCCGATTTTTTTTATTTTATTTTTTCCTTCTGAGCATGTGCAGAAGCTGACATTGTGCGTGTGGTCGCCATCTTTTTTTGGCTTTGGGGTTTGTTTGTTTTTTGATTTTTTGTTACTGCGCATGTGCGCACCATGCCCACGCGGCGCAGGAGGGAGCAAACCGGCAGCGAGGTAAGTTGGAACCCACCCCTGAGATGGTGCTAGATTTCCGGAAGCACAGAGAGGAACCTGCCCCTCTGTATAGGGGGGGCTGTATGGAGAGGGTTTCTTCTTTTAAATTCTTGGGAGTGCTTATTAGTCAAGATCTCACTTGGAAAAACAACACATCCCTGGTGATTGGCAAGGCCCAACAGAGACTTCATTTCCTTAGAGTCCTGCGAAAAAATCACAATGGAACAATGGCTGATGACCTCTTTCTATCGGTCCACGATAGAAAGTGTCCTCACATACTGCATTATGCTGGTTTAACTGCTGCGGACAGGAAGGCATACAGAGAGTGATCAATTCGGCACAAGAAACCATTGGTTGCCCTCTAACACCACTGGATGACATTGCCAGGTCTCGCTGCTTTAACAGAGTAAGGAAGATGCTCAGAAATGATTCACACCCTGGTCAGTGTCTCTTTGCACTTCTACCATTGGGCAGAAGACATTGAAACATAGCCAGCCGAACAAATAGGTTTAAAAATAGTTTCTATCCTTGGGCTGTGAGACTCTTAAACACAACCACAATCACTCCACGCACACGTGGAAACGTATGACTAGTTTTTCTTTTTCTTTCTTTTTCTTTTTTTTTCCTAATTACTTACATAGGGATTATTCTTTATACTATTTATGTTGTTTGTATTTTTCGTCATGGATTGCACCAGTGAGGCTAAAACCAATTTCGTTGTATATATGATGTACAATGATAATAAAGGCTATGATTATTATAAGGAATTTAAATTCTACATATTTACAGCAAAGGGTGCATCTGATGGCATCACAGGCCTTGCATGGAAACTACAATTTCCGTTCAGTATGCTTTTGGGATAACCAAAATCTATACCTCCTCCTTCTCAATCTTGTCCCTGGTTTGGAAGAGATTGTTAAATGATAATTGTTAAATGTCATTGCTATGAAAAACTCCACTTTCTGGTTCTTATAATCAGGTTGGGGCAATAGGTTGCTGGACATCATCCCTTACTTCTGGTTCAGTTGATGGTTGTGATCTGATGAAGCAATGGAACAGTTCACAAGAATTCACAAGCATTCCACAATCACTATAGTGTTCCTTTCCTGCATCTATAATATAAGTTCAGGAACAATGCGACAATGGATGCAAGAAACAATGGATGGAAACTAATCAAAGAGAGAAGCAACCTAGAACTAAGGAGAAACTTCCTAACAGTGAGAACAATTAACCAGTGCAGCAACTTGCCTTTAGAAATTGTGAGTGTGGAGGCTTTTAAGAAGAGACTGGACAGCCACTGTCTAAAATGGTATAAGGTTGTCTGCTTGAGCAGGGGAGTTGGACTAGAACCGTGAAGGCAAACCTATGACACGCGTGCCAGAGGTGGCACGCAGAGCCCTCTCTGTGGGCACGCGTGCTGTTGCCAGCTGTTCTTCTGGTTTCCGGCATGCACATGCATGCCGGCCAGCTGGTCTTCGCTGGTGCTGGAGCACCAGAAAACGGCTCAAAAAGCGGCCAAAAAACAGGCCCTTTTCCGGGCCGTTATCCGGGCCTTTTCCGGGCCTTTTTCAGGCCATTTTCAGGCCATTTTTTGGGCTGTTTTCAGGCCATTTTCCAGGTTGTTTTCAGGCTGGTTTTCAGGCCATTTTCAGGGCTGTTTCCAGGCTGTTTTTCAGGTTAAAACAGCCCAGAAATGGCCAAAAAACTGCCTGAAAACAGCCCAAAAAACGGCCTGAAAATGGCCCCACAATGGCCTGAAAATGGCCCCCAAAACAGCCAAAAACGGCTAACAAACAGGCATGTGCGCACCGGGCTGCTGGTCTTCAGGTGTCCGGCACTTTGACGCATACACATGCAAGCGTATGCACACGCGTTCCGGTTTGGGCACTTGGTGCTGAAAAGGTTCACCATCACTGGACTAGAAGATCTCCAAGGTCCCTTCTGATTCTATTATTCTATATTATGTATCAAAACTGTTCAATTTATGCTGGTGTTATTATGGTATATAGAGAGTCTCTACAAGCAATGAAGAACTTTGCAAAATGAAGCACAGTTTGATTCAGTCCATCATCAGACTGAATTTTCATCCAGATCTATCTAAGCTATCACATATACAAGACACACAGAGAGAAAAAAGATGACATTCTGTTTAGATGAAAAATGACAGCCGAATCCATAAACCACTTAGGCCAAAATATTAGAATGTATGCTTTGGGCTACAATCCTCTTATTAAAATCAGAGGGATTTATCTCTGAATAAGCATTGGGGAGGAAAAGGGCTGCTAATCCCTTTGAAGCAAACAGAGTTTAAAATGCTTTCACTTAATCGGGATTTAAGCTGCTCTGTTTTCCACCATCCATATCAACCTTGTATATTTATCTGTGTCAGTGGGCTACCCGCTTGGCTTCTTGGCCTTAGCTCAGCTGATGCTGACTTGTAGGCAAAAGTCTGTATCTTTCATTCTGGCTAAGGATGAAGGTACATCTATATATACAATTATGGCTGAAAACACACACACATATGTGTGTGTATGTGTATCAGTGGTGAAATCCAAATTTTTTACTACCGGTTCTGTGGGTGTGGCTTGGTGGGTGTGGCGTGGCTTGGTGGGCGTGGCTTGGTGGGCATGGCAGGGGAAGGATACTGCAAAATCCCCATTCCCTCCCCACTCCTGCGGGAAGGATATTGCAAAATCTCCATTCGCACCCCACTCTGGGGCCAGCCAGAGGTGGTATTTGCCGGTTCTCCGAACTACTCAAAATTTCCGCTACCGGTTCTCCAGAACCTGTCAGAACCTGCTGGATTTCACCCTTGATGTGTATGTATATATTCTGACTAAAGATAGATATGTCTGCATCATCAACCAGAATTAGAAATACAGACCTTTTTAACTTGGCATTTCTGGAATGACTTGCCTGGGACCTACCCTGATAGCTGTCCATCAGCAGGCATTTCTCCTCCATCAGGCATTTTAACTCTTTCCTTTCATTAAAATCTTCACTCCAATGTTGGCATAACATTACATTCTTCTAGCTTGTAATTCATCCAGCTCATTTTTTTATTGAACAAAATTAGAAACATAAAAATAGATTACACAGGCTATCAATAATATGTAGGGTATCTCACAAATGACCTAGAAGCAAGGCTGTTGGGTAGATTAGTTTCACCCTTGGGATCATCCAGTAAAAATAAGCTACTGCTTTTGTTCTGTTCTTTGTTGGTATGTGTAATGTTCACACACGCACACACAGAGAGACAAACATAATGTATGTGTGGGCAGCTGTTTGATCAGTAGTTTGAAAATCCAGTACAGCACTGAGAAAACTGCTATAAAAAGGGAGCTCCACCAGCTCCACAAAACCAACTAAAATGAATGACTCATTAAAAGGAAACAGAGCATTACAGTTTATGTATGAAGAGAGAGTGAGAGGCTTTTTACTATGTAAGTTTTATTATGATTGAATCACAGCGTAAGTAAAGCATTCAAGATATGCTAAGCAATAGTTTTATTAGAAATCTACACAGAATGATAGGCAAACTCTGACCTCTTCATCATTCTTCTTCAGGGGGAGTTAAAGCTGACTTGATTTTTAAGAAATGTATATGATCAAAAGTCCAAAAATAGAATGGTGGAAAAGCTGCGATTTTAAATAATTGAGCTCCAAGCCCACTACATGAGGTTGTCAGGCTGTCACTAGGATTCCTAGAATAAAAAGACATGTAATGCCTAATTCCTTCCCTTTTCAAAACATTACTGATATTTATTTGATTTTTGTCTTCAAATGTTACCAATCTTATAGATTCCTTGGCAGTTTCAATTTAAAAAATTAAAAGAAATACAACAATTAGCAAATTAAAAGAGATTAATTTTGGGGTATTGCACTAGATTAAAAAAAATAGCCCATGTCAATAGTATTAGGTATTAGTCAGAAGAAATGAAGTGGTTGTTATTTAGAGGTTGGAGAAAAGTAAACCTTTTTATTCTCTGGTACTAGATGTTGGAAAATTACTGTAATTTCCAGTTTAATTTGCTTCCAGCATGCTCCACGTCAATCCCTGTATCAAGGATCAGAGCAAGCACATATGTCGCTCTGTTCAACTACCAAAAATATAACTTGATTTTTTATCTATTAAAAGTCAGCAAACTTCAGAAACAGTTAATTGGTAAAAGGGGACAAACAGGCCAGGCAAAAAGCAGGGACAGAGAAAGAAAGGAATAACAGGCAACAATTTATATCATTTACATATGCAGTGGTGGGTTTTAAATTTTTTTACTACCCGTTCTGTGGGCGTGGCTTGGTGGGCGTGGCTTGGTGGGCGTGGCGTGGCAGGGGCAGGATACTGTAAAATCTCCATTCCCATCCCACTCCAAGGGAAGGATACTGCAAAATCCCCATTCCCTCCCCACTCCAAGGGAAGGATACTGCAAAATCCCCATTCCCCCCACGCTCCGGGCCGGTCAGGGGTGGTATTGACCGGTTCTCCGAACTACTCAAAATTTCTGCTACAGGTTCTCCGAACTACTCAAAATTTCCACTACCGGTTCTCCGAACTACTCAAAATTTCCGCTACCAGTTCTCCAAACTACTCAAAATTTCCACTACCAGTTCTCCAGAACTGATCAGAACCTGCTGAAACCCACCTCTGTAGCAGAGGTGGGTTCCTACCAGTTTGGACCGGCTCAATAGAACCGTTAGTAACGTGGCGGCCTAGCCGGTTCTCTCGGCAGCGCCGTAGGCACCGCCATCTTGGTTTTTTAAGTACTGCGCATGCGCACGCATGCGCCCACGCGGTGCGTCCCTGAGCGAACGGGCAGTACCTGAATCCGGAACTCACCCCTGCTCTGTACATAGGTATCTATATCTATTCAAAGATACAGAACTTTTCTGAGCCACTGGAAACAAAACTGTGGCTAATTAGCATGGAGAGAGTTCCAAAGGAGTGGCCTTTCTTTCGGATTTAACTCTTTTAGGTAGAGAACAGCAGCAGAAGAGAGATGGAAAGTAGGACACCAGGTGATCCCTCCTGTTTCTGTACCATGAAACAATTTGGTGAGCAAGGATGAGGTGTCTAACAGTAGATATTTTCATTCTTCTATAGACACATTCTTGTATGGCTAAATATTTTTTTTCCAAGTGATACATGAAATAAGCAAGCCAGGTTTACCCAAACAATATATTTGCACTTATTTGATCTGAATTAATTTGACCAGTGTTGCCTTATAAAGTCAAAAACCTAACTATCGTGCAAACGATAAACTATTTTTCAAAACCAAATTTATATCTGGGTAAACTCATCATAAAAAATAAATATAAATTTAATAAATTTAATTTATAAATATACATTTAATAAATAGTTTTCTAGATTGTTACTACATGAGAGAAACTTATTCTTGCACAGACCTATTCAAAATAAATCCTCCTGTTTCTAGTAGGGTTTACTTTCAGGCATAGGGTTGCAAATTAATTCAAATGAGTCTATATTTCAACTCCATGGTTCATAAGTAATTCTATTAGAGGTTTATAAAACGCAGAAGAAACATTCTAGCAGAAATTCCAAATAACACAGACGATAGAAAAAAAACTAAAGAGTTTAACCATACTAGAAATGGTTGATGATTATATTTAATTATAAAAACATCACAGTAAATAAAAATATTGCTTTGGTGGCACTTCAGATAACAGGATAAAAATTTGGTTCTGGTTTCAATAAAGTTGAAATTATTATGGGTTCCATAGCCTGACATTTTAAAAAGGCAGATTCTTGTTTTGCTTTTGTTCTCATTTCTTGGAAATAATTCTCTGAAAAAAGGTTAACTTTATTCTAAACTCTCTAGAAATAGGTTGCATTCTGCATGTTGGGGTCTATAAACCTGCAGGCACAAAGGGAAGTTAACCTCTTCTGCCATTAGGAACATTAAGAATATGGCCTTTTTCAGCGGTGGGTTTCACATATTCTTGCCAACGGTTCACCCCGCACGCGCACGCTTGCTTCACTCATGCACGCGTGCCTTCCGCGCATGCGCCCGGCCTTCCATGCATGCACTCTGCTCGCGCGTGCACCTTCCGTGCATGCGCCCGGCCTCCAAAACATGGCTAAATAGGATAGCATTACATCCAGGCGAGCGGGCGTGTGGGCAGGCCCACCCACAGTCACCGCTACCAGTTCGCCCAAACCGGTCCAAACCTGCTGAATACCAACTCTGGCCTTTTTTCATCCTGAAAATCTCAGTTTTAACTTTTGAAGAAAAAGTTTCTAATTCTTCTACTGGAAACTATCTCTGTGGTTTTTATTTAAATTTAAAGCAATATTTATTTTAAAATATATTTAGAAACAGCGGTTTCAGTCTGACTGTCTCTCTCTATCCCTGCTTTTTAATAGCTCACAGCAGACATAGCACATGTCATGATTATTGAAATAATCAATCTGTAAATAGATGATAAACACAATTCTGTGATGATACACACCATTCTGCAATTTATTATACATGGTAGTTATGATACCAGCATGGAAGATGGAGAGAAAGAAGAAAGAAAGAAAGAAAGGAAGGAAGGAAGGAAGGAAGGAAGGAAGGAAGGAAGGAAGGAAGGAAAGAAGGAAAGAAGGAAAGAAGAAGGAAGGAAGGAAGGAAGGAAGGAAGGAAGGAAGGAAGGAAGGAAGGAAGGAAGGAAGGAAGGAATGAAAGAAAGAAAGAAAGAAAGAAAGAAAGAAAGAAAGAAAGAAAGAAAGAAAGAAAGAAAGAAAGAAAGAAAGAAAGAAAGAAAGATAGATACAGGCAAAAATGTACAATTTGTTCACTGAACTCTTCGTGAGCTGCTTCAGCAGCTTTATATTTACAGCTAACAATATCAACCAATATTTAGTTATAGTTTCTACATTTCGTTTTGTACCAGGATGAAAAATGAATTTTCATTTTGTGGGGGGAAAAAACCCTGAGCTTCCAACTCCTTCCTTCCTTCCTTTCTTCCTCACTTACTCCCTCCCTCCCTCCTTTCCAAAATGTGGGATTCTATTTGTCTTCTGCTGTAATAATAATATGGGGAAATCTAATGTCATCCAGATCAGAAAATGGCTGATAGCAGTGTATTTTTTATTTTTTAAAAAAATCACTTGAAAATTGTGTATGTGCAGCTCATCAAAAAATTTAAGCATTCAGTTTCAGATAATTTTGCACTGGTCTAAATGTTAAGTTAGGGGGGCAGGAGCAGAACACAGGTGGGGAAAAGCTGGCTTGAAATAGCCACCAAGTGTACATAAATTCCCCAAACAGATTCTTTCTGGACATTTAACTACATTTACCATTTTACTGTCTATGCTGCTACAACTGTCTGCTGCTCCTTTGGCTGCAAGTCAGATTTTTTTTTTAATCCGTTAAAAGTCTATCATATTGTATTCAACCTTCCTCTCTTAGACAGAAAAAAATACCGAAAAACAGTATTGTGTGGATGGATTGAGGATCAGAAGGGACAATGGAGGTAAGTGTTACTAGTCAGTAGAGAACAGGGCATCCAGCAGTATGCAAGGAGCAAAAGGCCTGAAAATGCTATTGAATTATATTGTCCTTTTTATGTAGTTTCTATGACAATGCTATTGAATTATATTGTCCTTTTTATGTAGTTTCTATGGATGTAAGTTTCTTAATTTAATAGGTTGTTATAAGCTATATTTATCTTATTTACTTTTTTATCACATTTCTGAGCTGTTCCTCTGCCTAAATAGGGACTGAGTGGTATACATTTTTTTTTCTTTTTACAACCCTGTAATCCCTTTTTATTGAGGTGGAGTTGGGGCAACTGAATGGAGCTGAGTGTTTACTGACTGGATGCCCTTCCTGATGCTTATACCGACTTTGCACCAAATATTTTCTCTTTGCCCCCTGATAGAGAAACATCTGTCACCGCCCAGGATTGAACTCTCAACCTCCCAAGTGTGAGGCAAGCCTCTTTACCTCTAGGCATTGCACCAACTGAGGGGTATACAATAAAATGACAAAATATAAAATATAAAAACAGTAGCAATGGCACTTAGACTTATATACCGCTTTACAGTGCTTTACAGCCCTCTCTAAGTGGTTTACAGAGTTAGCATATTGCCCCCAACAATCTGGGTCCTCATTTTACCCACCTCGGAAGGATGGAAGGCTGAGTCAACCTTGAGCCTGGTGAGACTTGAACTGCCGAACTGCAGCTAGCAGTCAGCTGAAGTAGCCTGCAGTGCTGCACTCTAACCACTGTGCCACCTCGGCTCTTATATAAAAATTAAAATGTTAAAATTAAAAGTTTAAATTAAAAGTTTAAATTTTAAAAGGAGGCAATGGGATGGACCAATGTAATAGGATGAAGATAGTTTCATAGGTAACCTGGGCCAACGCCATGTTGTAGTTTGTAAGTCAGAACCAACACCTTGAATTGGATCTGGAAGCAAACTGGAACCCAATGTATTCATGGAGCAAAGGTGTTACATGTACCTTTCTTTGGGCACTCAATATAGCTCACACGGTCACATTCTGCACCAGCTGAAGCTTTCTGATACTTTTAAGGGTAGTCCCATGTAAAGCATGTTGCATTAGTCCAAACAGGAGATGACCAGGGCATCAGTGATCTAGTGGAGACCCTCCCTATGCAGGAAAGAGCATAACTGGCACACAACACAGAGTTGAGCAAAGTCCCTCCTAGCCATGACTGCCCCCTACTTTTCAAGGAGGATCTGTGAGATCATCTATGAGTATGACCAATGCCATTACAATCTCTTATCTGGGACTGAAACCTGACTGAAAAGGGTCCAGATAATTAGTTTCTTCCAGAATCCTATGGAGTTGCAACAACATCATCTTCTCAATCACCTTTCCCAAAAAGGGGAAGTGGGAAACTGAACAAAAATTGTCCAGAATGGTAGGGTCCAGTGATGGCTTCTTGACTAGGGGGCACACCAACGCTGCTTTAAAAGGAGTCAGGAGCACCCCTTCCAACAAGGATGAATTCACCATCACTTGGACCCACCCACATTGCACATCTGGTAGCCTTCACCAACAAGGAGGGGCACGGATCTGATGCACAGGTGGTGGCATTTTGGTCCAATGGAATAAACCATTCCTAGATAACTAGATAGGTCTGCTCCCCAGGCATCTCCAAAGGATTTGCACCATGGTTGGAATCCAGTTGGGAATGAATCCAAGTGATTTTTATTTAGAAGACCTCATCTAAACTTCATCAGAGTGTCTACACTCCTAGACTTGTAGCAAGGCACCATCAAAACTCAGGACCAGCTTTCACCATCATTGCCACCATCCCAGCTCCTCTTTTCTATGGCTTTAGAAGAAGAATTGCTCTGTATCTGGCCAGGACATCCTGAAGCTCTGAGAAGGAAGAACTATGGCAAGGATCCTAAGTTCAAGGCCCAGCCATTACATAAAGTATATTGGTACCTCACTGTGGGGCTCAGTGTGTAGCCACCTCTTGACTTACCCTGCCTGGGTATAGAGTTGTACCATTTTCCTACCTAAAAAAAGACTCATAGTGCCACACTGCAATGAGCCAGCTGCTGACCTACTTCCAGCTGTTACTCTCCTGCTGTATGTGCAAGTGAGGCATAGGCAGTGAAAATTACAGAAATTATAGTTGGTCCCTAATGTATATGAGATCTTAGGTTAAAGTTCATTGGCAATATACACTCACTGTGTTCAACATCTTTGTTTTTTCTGGATAGAGAAAAAAACAAAAACAAAAAAGCAGAAAAGGCTTTTTGTTGATTCTAGTGATTGTTCAGCTCTGATTGGCATTTTAAGAAAGCGAAGGAAAGGAAGATCTTCTACTCTATCCATGTATTATAAGGTTTAAAAGAGGCTCTGGAAATTCTGCTGCAAGGAAGCCATGCATGGAAAGAGCCTTCAGACAATTAAAAAGAATCTATCAGATGCAAGCAATTTTTCTCTTTGCATTTATTTATATTCATATAATTTCTGAACAGGGCTATCAATAAGGCCTTTAAAAATCAAGCCTTATTATCAGAGGTGGGTTCCTCCCGGTTCGGACCGGTTTGCCCGAACCGATAGCGACCCGCTGGTGATGTCACAGTGATGTCATGGATCCGGTTTGGTTGGTGCCGGTCCGTGGGCCCCACCATCTTTTTTTTTAATGTTTCTGAAAAAAAAATTTGAATTTTTTTTTTGATTTTTAAAAAAAATTTTTTCTTCTGCGCATGCGCAGAAGCCGAGTTTCTGGCACTGCGCATGCGTCACTATCTTGTTTGGGGCTTTTTTTTTTGTGGGGGAATTTTTTCGGATTTTATGGCACTGCGCATGCGCGCGTGTGTGAAGCGCGCACGCGGCCACATGGTGCGGCCACACAGCGTGGGAGGAAGCGAACCGGCAGTGAGGTAAGTTAGAACCCACCCCTGCTTATTATCATTTAGAAACAATATTTCAATCTAACCCTAGGTACTGGTCGTGTTTATATGTTCAGCTTTCAGTTCATCTCAAATATTTGGAAGAGCTTGCCTCTGTTTGTATTTCATAACTAAATAGGTAGGCAGTTGCATGATTATAGTTTACAGATCACTTCCTAGCTTTTACTTCATTTGTTTGCTCCATTGTTCAGCAATTGATTAAGGGTGAAACAAAGGGCATAAAACAAGCAGCAGATGAACAACTACATGATGCTTTCTTCGGTTTGGTTTCAAACCTTAGCAAAATCTTCTGCAATGCTATACAAGATAAATGGGTTAGAAACCCCAGTATCTTTACTGCGATTGCTGGTCAGCCTACTCTAGAAAGTTTTCCCAGACTTAGGGGAATTGATATGGCCAGTAGCGTTGTTTTAAGGCCTGTGAGTGCTCAAGTACCAGAGACAGGAACAGTTTGCTGTAACAGTACGGTGAGGAAATGTATATTGTCCTCAGAGATTCTGCATTTAGCATTGTAGAAAGTCAGCACCTACCCCCCTCCTAGAAGAATGAAATATTTTGAGGAATATTTTAAAAAGGCAGAATATTATATTCCCCTAAATGAGAAATGGAGAAACATGTTTTTTTTAGAGGCAGAAAGCAACCCCCACTTTCCTTAACAGTCCACAGCAGATGTCAGCACATAAGAGATAAAGAGCTTATTGAAAACTAGATAGCTCTATTCATAGGCAAAGCAAATACTGCAGGCAGAAATCTATTCAAGACAGGATATTTTGAAATTCCCTGCAGCAAAGTCTGAACAAAGGCAGAGTGATAGGATTAGCCCTCACTCAAGATCCAACACAGGGAAAAGCCATTAAGCCACAATAAAAATTGCATCACCCCCAGAGCAGTCCAAACTTCAACCAAACCTGAGAGCTCAGACAAACACCTAGCATTTGCATTTCCTCTTTTACCCATGACCCCTATATGACCCCATAGGAATCTGGCAAAGCAAATACTGCAGGCAGAAATCTATTCAAGACAGGATATTTTGAAATTCCCTGCAGCAAAGTCTGAACAAAGGCAGAGTGATAGGATTAGCCCTCACTCAAGATCCAACACAGGGAAAAGCCATTAAGCCACAATAGGAATTGCCCAACACCCTTTCAGAGCAATCTAAGCTTCAATCAAACTTAGCTCAGACAAACACCTAGGATTTGCATTTCCTCTTTTGCCTTTAGAGCCAGCTATGACCCCTACATAACCCCTACATAACCCCATAGGAATCTGACAACAGCCAATAGAATACATGTTCTTGCACAGGAACAGGACTGACAACAGCCAATACAACACATGTTCTTGCATAGGAACAGGAAGCTCAAGTGCAAAGCTCAGGAGAAGGTATAAAACCCCCTCACTCTCAACTCCATATGGTCACTGCACCAGAACCATGTGCTTGGTGGTTCTGTTCATCATTAAACCTTCTTTCCAATCAGCCTCCATGTTTCCAGTGTCTTTCTCCCAGCTTGGAACTGAATCAGATGGATATTTCTTCCCATGGCATATAATCCTATGTTTCACAGTGCAGCAAAGTTGCTACTTAGATAATATTGTTTTCATGTGGATTTTAGAGAAGAATATAATTCAGCCTGGACTTGAGGTATGGGGGAATCCAGTGTTTGCTTAGGTATAAATCAGGGGTGAAATTCAAAAATTTTCCCTACCAGTTCTGTGGGCATGGCTTGGTGGGCGTGGCAGGGGAAGGATACTGCAAAATCTCCATTCCCACCCCACTCTGGGGCCAGCCAGAGGTGGTATTTGCCAGTTCTCCGAACTACTCAAAATTTCCGCTACCAGAACCTGTCAGAACCTGCTGAATTTCACCCCTGGTATAAATGGAATTTTATTTCAAGAAATAAATGTTTCTTATCTTCATTGCTGGGAGCAGGGAGTTCACTACTTTTATTCCACTAGCAATAGAATTGTCATTTTGGGGTATATCAATTACTGTAATTTTTGCTTCAGAATGGGACATTCCTCGATATAACTATACAGGCATTTCTCAGATTGCTTGAGAATGACCTAGATCCAGATGTACTATCAGGATCAAAATTTAACTATAAATATGCAAATACTAACAAATTTGCATACACTTTGCCTTGGGTACCTGGATACCGGTGACAAGTGTTCTGGACTTCTACAAAGAAATCCGAACTAGTATTCCACAGAGTAAGGATGGTATTGTGACTAGTATTCCATAGAGTAAGGGTGTAAGAAATATGTTTTTAAAAATCCATTAATAGAACTTTCCCCATGATAGCTTCCTGTTGCATAGTCTTCTGTTAAACAATGGACCATTCCATACCACCACCCATCCTCTTTGAAATCACTCAAAAGCAATTTGAAGGTGACACATTGTTGTCTTCACATCTACTAATCTTGAGATGCTAAGAGCAATGAGCAAAACATTGCTACTTTACCTGGTGCTCCCTTGGAGCCTACAGTACTGTAATAAAACCTCACTCCCTCTTCATGAAAATGGAAATAAAATCAATTGCTTGCACATGTCCTGTTTTTATTTTATGTTCTGTGCATGTGTCTGCTTGGGTAGAAAGCATTCTCATTGGATTAGGGTTAGGATTTTTCCTCCTGGAAGATCTGAAACTGGAAAGCATGGTAGGCAGAAGTTTCTGCAAAATGAACTGCTGTTAACTCCCTACAAGAAACATGCTTTTTTAAAAGTAAGCTTAACTGCAAAATAAAATCACATAGCCATGTTAAAATCTGCATAAATTATGTGTTAATACTTACCAGTCCCTATTCCGTAATACTAATGAAACCAATGAATAGTGTCTTTACTCTTTTAATGGTGAATAAGTTAAACAAATTGGTTGATGGATTCCCCTGGTTTCATTCCTCCCACCACCACCACCACCATGCCACCAGTGACCAGAAAAAACAATCACCAGTCCTTAATTATGGCAAAACAGGGATAGACAGATGCTTTCAATGGCTGTTGGGTCACCTACCAAGTTGCCCAACTAAAAGACCACACATATGGTCTTAATAGTCTTTGGAACATATAGTCTATAGCAAAAAACAGGCTTAATATGAAAGTTGTAATGGAAAGAGGGATGGAATTGTGACTTTCTATTGTGGCTTGTATGCTTGGAACTGTTCGGATATCAATTGTTTGTTTATTTTTATTTTATTTATTTATTTATTTATTTTGTCAAACACGTATTAGATAATACATATGAGTATAAACATGCATTGAATACATGAAATGTATACGAATAAAAATAAAAGGGTACATTAGGACAGGGACGGTAGGCACACTGGTGCGCTTATGCACGCCCCTTACAGATATATGCATTGTTGCTGTTGTTTCCTGCTGTAGTTTTCCTGCACGCTCTGGTTTCTGGTGGCAAGATCTGTTGCTGCTTGAAGGGAATCACTGATTTAGTTAAAGGAAGGATCCAGCAACAGTTCAGCTCTCTAAGAAGCATTCTAATTTTTGGAAATTTGGAATTGATGTAAGCATTTTCCTGAGAAATTTGAAGTCACTCCAGATTAGGATATTTGGAGGGCCCAGTTATATGAGAGCACGGGGGAATTTTCACTTTATGCTGTTATTAACTTGACTGTGGTTTATAAAAATCCAGTCATTTCCCAGGATTTCCACGGCATCACCAACCATACTGACACAACATACTAGGTTAATAATAAGAGCCGAGGTGGCGCAGTGGTTAGAGTGCAGCACTGCAGGCTACTTCAACTGACTGCTAGCTGCAGTTCGGTGGTTCAAATCTCACTGGCTCAAGGTTGACTCAGCCTTCCATCCTTCTGAGGTGGGTAAAATGAGGACCCAGATTGTTGGGGGCAATATGCTGACTCTGTAAACCACTTAGAGGGCTGTAAAGCACTGTAAAGCGGTATATAAGTCTAAGTGCTATTGCTATTGCTATTAAACTGCAGTTGGCTTATTTGGGATTCAGTGTATAACTGAAGTCAGCTGTAAAAAGCTAAGTGGGTTCTTCTCTTGGCAACAGAGCAAGGGCTTAGACCAGTGGTTCCCAACGTGGGGCCCATGCCCCTCAGGGGGGCAATTTGATTTTTAATGGGAGCAATTGGAACCTTGTTTAAACCAAATTAATGGCCTTTTAGGCTTCCTCCAAGTGAGTAGGAGTTCACTTTTTGAATAGTAAGAATTATGTGTCATGGGGGGGGCATCAGGATTTTAGAGATGCTTAGGTGGGGCATGGCCAAAAAAAGGTTGGGAAACATTGGCTTAGAGCAAAGGGATCCAAACTTCATCTTGCTAATAGTAAATAATATTGCCTCATAGGTAAATAAACATTATACAGGTAGTCCTCGACTTGCAACCATTTGTTTAATGACCATTCACTAAAGTTACTTAATGACAGTGTGATTCACTTATCAACTGCAATGATTTGTTTAACAATTGGGCAAAAAAGACTGTAAAATTGGGCACAACTTACTTAACAACCACCTTGCTTAGCAGCAGAGATTCTGCTGCCAATTGTGGTCGTATGTGGGATTCAGAGGTGGGATTCACTTACCTTCCCTACCGGTTTGCAAATGTGAGTGTGTGCGCTCACTTCGCTCGCACGCGCCTCATCTGCACATGCGCACGGCCTTCTGCGCATGCACAGTGCTTGCGCATTACGTCAGGGTGGGTGGGCAGAGCCTCCCGCAGTTGCCTCTACCAGTTTGCGCGATCCGGAGAGAACTGGCTGAATACCACCACTGGTTGAGGACTACCTGTAAGGACATAAGAGTTAGGAAGGTACAATATGAAGGCCATCCTATGGGTGGCACAGAATCTTACCTCTCTCTGCTGAGAGATAAAGTTAGGAAAATATGCTGGATATAAAGTCCTGCTTATCTTAAAGCCAAGGTTACTGGGGTTACCGAGATGAGAAAGCTCAAACAGAGACAAAGGTTTAACCCAAGAGAGGACAGCAGCAAAATGGAACACTCCACTCCATGACAGCATTTCTCTCCCAGCTGAAACAGCTTCTTTAGAAAATGTCTTGGACAAGTAAATAACAGGCCTCCAACCACAGGTGGACATGTCCTCCATTTTGTCCTTATGTCCTCCATCCAGCAGGCATAGCCTTAAAATCAAATATTGTTTGGCTATTTGAGTACCTCTTCCCAAACAGCTTTTCTTTACAGTGGTAATTCCCTACTAGGTGGTAACTCAAAATTAACAAGCACTGTTCTGTGACCTTGATTAGTACCCTCTGGCTGCTTCTGCTGTGAGCCGAAATTAACAAGACTTTAATCAGGTGTGTGTTGAAAGCATTTGTCTCTTAACCAGCTCTCACTGAGCTTGTCAGCTGGAAAATTGATAGCCCAGGTTCGAGACCTGAGCGCAGTGTGACGGATGAGATCCCGCTACTCACCCCAGCTCCTGCAAACCTAGCAATTCGAAAGCATGCAAACGTGAGTAGATAAATAGGTACCACTTTGGTGAGAAGGTAACAATGTCCCGTGTGCCTCTGTAAATAGACATACTGGCCACATGACAGAGAATGTCTTCAGACAATGCTGGCTCCCTCAGTTAAGAAATGAAGATGAGCACCCACCCCCTAAAGCTGGACACAACTGGACAGGAGAAACCTTTGCCTTTACCTTAATGGATGCATAAGTATTTTTTTTTTGTAGTTTTTCATTGCAATTTTTGTTACAGATGTCAGGAAAATTAAACAATGCATACTCCTATTCTCACCATTTGTCCTCTTTCCAATAGTCTATGTCCTCCTTTGCCTGTCCAGATATCTGGTAACCCTATGGGCAATGAAGCCCCCATTTAGACAAAGAAGGAAATGATCCCTTAAAAAGGACTATTCTTTGGTAGTCAAAGATTTATCTTCTCATTTTTTAAATATATTTTTAAATCTCACCTTTATTATTTTTATAAATAACTCCAAGGTGGCAAACATGCCTAATACCCCTTCCTCCTCCTATTTTCTCCAGAACAACAACCTGTGAGGTAGGTGGGGCTGAGAGTGAGTGACTGGCCTAAAGTCACCCAGCTGGCTTTCATGCCTAATCTTGGACTAGAACTCTCAGTTGCCTGGTTTCTAGCTTGGTGCTCTACTGATCATATAGCTTTGGGAAAGGCACTGGATTTTGCTTCCAGGTTATAGCCTTCTATGGGCACTCACAAAATTTATAACAACTGTGATTTAAAAAAAACCCCAAGGATAAATCTTGTATCATATCACGCTCCATTTATAAAACATCATTGCAGAAAATGACTGTAGAAGCGCTCCACTGAAAAAGCATGATCCTAAATTACATGGAGAAATGAAGCTTGCAACAGGCCCTTACTCTCTATCCATGTGAATGGGTAGGGATAAGGCATTCCTCTACATTCTCCCTTAAAGCAAACATAATGTTGCTGTCTTGTCTGGGCTTCAGTGGGCTAGAGATAGCTGGTTTTATGTGACAGGTACTATAGTCTGCACGATGACTTATCTGCCTGTTGCAAAGGTTGCACTGTGTAAATCAGGAGGATGCAGTTCTTATCCCCAGAGGTAACTGCAGTTCAGTCTATTTTTAACCACACACACACACACACCAAGCGAGATAATAGTTAATTTTCCCTTCCTAATGTCCTATTGTTTGAGAGAGAACATGAAGAACATGTCATAAAGACAGAAAAAAATGCTTGAGAGAGAATAAAAGGAACTAACTCTTGATTCTGATCCTATCCATAGCTTGTTTTAGCCCCACCCTCTATGTAGCCCCAGAGACATTATTCCTGAGATAATGTGGCTTTTATCCAAAAACCAAAAAAAAAAATGGTTGGTAGTCCGATCTAAAGAGATAAGTAGATAAGTACTGGAATAGAGTCAGTGTTGGTCATACAGCTTGCCCATGTGGTGATGAGTAGCTGTATGCAGACATATGCAGTAGCTGTAAGATCCTGGGAAAGTTAGATGGTCTTTATTTTATTTTTATTTATTTTTTATTTTATTTTATTTATTTGTCAAACATGTACAAGATAGCAGGTATAGGTATAAACATAAACATAATCAAAGTGAATACAGATAGATGAGGACAATAGGACAGTAGGACTGGGACGGTAGGCACGCTGGTGCGCTTATGCACGCCCCTTCATCTTCGTCTTCAGGAGATTAAAAGCAAAAATTAATCAGATACTTTTTCCTCCTAAAGTTACATAGGCAAAATTGTAAGATTTCAAAACATGGATCAGACCAGTGAATTAGACAGAGAGGAAAAAAAGAATCAGATTTCTTAGCCGCTAAAGTCCTTCAGAAAGAAGACTGACTTGAGAAAGAGGAAAAGGCTCTACTGGAATGGATGGAATTCAGGATGCTGGTACATAGCTCAAGACGATGGAAGAGATGCTGTTGAACTCACCCTTATGCAATCACTAATGAAAGCTAGGGGTGAAGAACGAAAGGGGAAATATATTTGATTACTCAATGGGGAGAGTTAAAATAAATAATTACAAGCCCATGTGAGAATTGAGGATGAGGGTTCGATCTCCGAGCTTGTGGGTTGTTTTCCGAACGTTTCGTTACCAGGCTAGGTAACATCTTCAGCGGAGTTTAGGGGATGTCAGTGTCCGTGTTCTTCTGTTTATAAGGGCTTCAGGTGTGGGTGTGTCAAGTGTCTCTATGTGAGAATTGCCAAGAGGGCCAACAGATTCTTTTTCACTTCAGTTCATTGCACTATTAATAATGATACTGAAAATAATTTATTGAACTTGTATGCTGTCTCTGGCAGCTATTCGGTGATCTAGTAAAAGGGAATCACTTGCCTTGCATATATTATGGTTTTATATTGCTTTCCCCAACTAGGAACCTTCCAGAACTATTGACTTTTCATCCCAATACTCAGGATTATGGGAAATGAACTCTTCTGGATGGTACAAAGCAGAGGTGGGTTCCTGCCGGTTCGGACCGGTACTATAGAACCAGTAGTAAAAATAGGGACTGGTTCTCCGAACCGGCAGTAACGGCAGCCTGGCCACGCCCCCGAGCTGGTTCTTTTGGTGGTGCTATAGGTGCCGCCATCTTGTTTTTCCCTTCTGCGCATGCACAGAAGCTTTGTTTTAGCACTGCGCATGCATGAAGTGCGCGCGCGGCGTACCACTGAACGAACCGGCAGTGACAAAAACCGGAACCCACCCCTGGTACAAAGGTTGACCAACATAACATCAACTGTCCTTTATACATCTATCTCAGATAAATTTTCTACTGCAACATTTTTGGCAGGAAGATACTGCTTTTTTTCTCACTTAAACCTGAAAGTTAAAAAAAAAAAAAACAGAAGAGTGATAAATGCAGTTCATTGGAAGCCAGTAACCTCAGCAGGAAGCTCCAGATGCATAAAGAATTGTCAAGTAATTTATGCCTGATCATTCCCCTCAGGGACTTAATTAATTAGCCAGATAAGTCCCTGAGAAATTAAAGCTTTCAGCTGTAAGAGCATACAAATATTTTCCTGTGCTATAGCCCTGGAGCTTATTCCTGTGAAGAAATAACAGCAATTCTATGGCTGAGTTCATTCTTATAGATGATTGGTAGATTGAGACTACCATGAGTCTCCCTTCTTTTAGAGAGTGCAAAATTGGACTATGTAAACATTGTTTGTATACACATATCTGAATACTTAAGGCACATATTATATGAGGTGGACCACGGCAATATGTTTGTGTTCTGGGGGCACAGTGAATGGGCTCTGGGACATAAGTTCAATATGCCCACAAGACCCCTTTCAATGGTCCATGTTCGTTGCATTAGCCAATCATTCCCCCCCCCAATTCTTTTAATTAAAAACAACCAGTGAGAAACTGCTGGGCAACACTAGACCAGCCCCTTGCATTGTCATTATTCCCAAGAAATTGGCAACCAGGTAAAGCCCACACATATTTTTTTAGAAAATGGTGAAAGTTCTGTGCTTTGTGGAAAAGTGGCATGTTGGCTCAGAAAAGGAACGAAGGGAAACGGGGGTTAGAGGCAGCATTGGGCAAGGGCCACTAGAAGAGTTATAATATTTAAACAACTTAACCATTTTGCTATCTAGTAAATGAATGCTTGGATATGACCCACCATAGAACCCTTTTGCTTGCAACATCATTTCAAAATTTTCAATCCATCTACTGGCTATCCTGAATTACAGAAATATATCTCTCCTATACTTCCTTTATCGATGCAGTCATGCAACACACATTCAGGAAAGTTGTAGTAATCTTACTATTTAGCACAATATATGGACTGAATTATTGTTTCAGGATCTTTTTAAATGTTTGTCTATGAAGCAGCCAGCTTTTCCATTAATTTAAAAGTCACTCAGGAGGGCATTTATAAAGAGGAAAAAAGAAATAGCTATCTAATATGTCCCCCACCGCTTTACAAAGACCTCAGCAGGTACTGGGTTTTGAAGAATGACAACATTAGCATTCAGACCTGCATAACTTTGGTAAATCATTTTTCCATAGGCAAGGATAAACTAAAGGCAAATGTTGACAAATATGGTCTCTAATAAATAGAAATAACTGGAGCATGTACTTTGCAATTCTTGGAGGTTTTTTTTTTTTTAGTTAGCATTTATTTTCAGCTTTATTTTTCAGTCCTCCAAAAGTATCTCATATCACTCTGTAGAAGATAAAAATATAGCCATCCCTTACAACAACCTTATGTGCCCAACACATAATAGAAAAAGTAGTATGAAGAGGTAGAGAAAACAAACTCAGATGACACTTCATACAATAGCAATAGCAACAGCACTTAAACTTACATACCACCCCCATAGTGCTTTACATCACTCTCTGAGAGCTTTTCAACATCAGGATATTGCCCCCAACAATCTGGTCCTCATTTTACGAAGGATGGAAGGCTGAATGAATCTTGAGCCGGTCAGAATCGAACTCCAGGCTATGAGCAGAATTAGCCTGCAATACTGCATTCTAACCACTGCACCACCATAGCTTAATCACAGTGAAACAATGTTTTCTCAGACCACACAGACTTTACATACATTAAACCCAATTTCCACTGTGATTTATATTTAGTAGTGATGTCATTATGCGCTCCTCCTAGTGATGTTGCTGGATACCACCAGCCCATCAGGGTGATGCTGAGTTGAACGCAAATCGATGTCAGGCCCAGGCAACAAGCTGGTTAGTTAGTTTTTTTGCCACAACCAGTATAGCTATAGCCGTATCTAACAAAATGCAGATATGACCCAGATGCTGTGTTTGATTGTGCAAGATGGAGTTTGTCAATTCAAAAAGCGGACCCTGATCTGAGGGAATAATGCTAGGAAGGTGATGAGGAGGAGGACCCAGATGTTGGAGGCAATATGCTGACTCTGTAAACCGCTTAGAGGGGGCTGTAAAGCACTGTGAAATGGTATATAAGTCTAAGTGCTAGTGCTATTGCTATTGCTATTGTTATGATGATGATGATGATGATGATGATGATGATGATGATGATGATGATGATGATGATGATGATGATGATGATGATGATGATGATATTATGCAAATGATTCAAATGATCCACATTATATCACATGTATCTATTTGCATCATTTGCACAAATGACATATACAGACATGAATACAGTAATATTTTATACCATTACATCATCAGGCAAATGACATAAATCCCCCCTATTCAACAGACTTTACTCCTCCCACCCATGATTCCATTACAAGAAGCAGAGGTGGGTTCCTACCGGTTCGGACCGAACCGTTAGTAACGTGGCGACCTGGGTCGCTGGAACCGGCAGTGATCCAGGCCTGCCACACCCCCTAGCCAGTTCTCTCAGCGTCGCTGTAGGCATCGCCATCTTGTTTTTTGCTTCTGCGCATTCGCAGAAGCTTTATTTTTGTACTGCGCATGCACGTGCACGTGCAAAGCGCACGCGCAGCGCGTCCCTGAGCAAACCGGCAGTAGGAAAATCCGGAGCCCACCCCTGACAAGAAGGTTTGATTGTCTACAGTACAGTACAGCTATTCCTTACAATGTTATCAGGAATGAAACTGTTAAAAGAAAGGAGAAGGGAAAGACAGCTGATAACTCAGTAAAGGCTGCAAGGTGTTGCCCTGATTTTTTGTGCTGCAATATTAAGCCTACCCAGGCTCTTTACCTGGGGCTAATGGATACATGATGTAAACAGGCCAGTGGGTATGATTGTACAACCCCACCCACAGACATCAGCTAATGTGTGTCTGATGATAGTCTCCATAAAGTTCCAGCACAGAGAGCATTGCAGCAAAGAAACTTAGAAAACACATTAATTAAAGGTTGAGGAACAATACTTTAATTATATTAACAAATGACTCTGTGTATGCAAGCCTCTGTTTAGACACAAATAATGAATATGGATGGCTGAAATGCTGTATCTCTCCTTTATAAACAATATGGTATTTTGCTTTGTATAGTTTAGATTTTCTGGATTTGGAGAAATCGGTGATGTTTTTCTTTATGAGGCCATTGTTACTTTGTTGATTCCTTGTGGTTGAAAAAGAGATGTTCAAACTTTAGGGATCTATACGTACATTTAGAGAAACAACTGCATGGCTACAATTGGCCTCAGTAGAGCCAATCATACTTTACATATCTTGGAAATTGAAGCATTATGGGGATATGTGTGAGCATCCCTATCATAAACTCCAGCGCTTAGCTAACTGTATCCTATCAGGGACATATACCTGGGAACAAAAGCAGAAAGAAGTAACCAAGATCAGCAATCTAATCAAAGACCAGGCAGAGTCAATACCAAGAAATGAGACCGAAGATGTCCATAATTCTCTATCAACACCGCACTGCCCTCTTGTGGTCAGTGGGTCTTGAGGTGCTGAAGAAATGGTGCCACTGAATCCACATTTCAACAATGTAAGAGAAATGGATGGTTTACAAGGCAAAAGCAAATAGAATGAATGAATAGAGTAGAGCTGGAAGGGACCTTGGAGGCCTTCTAGTCCAGCACCCTGCTCGAGCAGGAGAACCTATACTATTTCAGATAAGTGGCTGTCTAGTTTCTTCTTAAAAATCTCCAGTGATGGAGCATCCACGATTTCTGAAGGCAAGCTGTTCCACTGGTTAATTGTTCTCACTGTTAGGAAGTTTCTCCTTAATTCCAGGTTGCTTCTCTCTTTAGTTAGTTTCCAACCATTGTTTCTTGTCCTGCCTCCTTTGTAGAATAATTTGACCCCCTCTTCTTTGTGGCAGCCCCTCAAATACTGGAATACTGCTATCATGTCACCCTTAATTTTTCTTTTCTTTAGACTAGCCAAACCCAAATCCTGTAGCCGTTCTTTATATGTTTTAGTCTCCAGGCCTTTGATTGTCTTAGTTGCTCTTCTCTGAACTTTTTCCAAGGTCTCAACATCTCTTTTGTAGTATGGTGACCAAAATTGGTTGCAGTATTCCAGGTGTGGTCTTACTAGGGTTTTTATAAAGTGGTACTAGTACACGTGGTCTTGATTCTATGCCTCTGTTTCTACAACCCAGGATTGTATTAGCTTTTTTGGCTGCTGCTGCATACTCATATTCAAGTGATCATCCACTAGGACACCAAGGTCCCTCTCACAGTTACTATAGGTGAGGCTGTTTCCATAGTTGGCTGCTGTTCCCATCTGCTCCCTTGTATTGATACCCAGGGTGAAAACATCTCAATATCAGTTATGTATATGGCAGTCATATTTACTAAGCCTGTGTCTGAATTCTTTGAATCACAAAAAAAACCCCCATCATTTAATTGTTGATATTTTGTTCATTATTCCAGGGCTTGGAGTTAATTACAGGTAGTCCTTAACTTACGACCACAATTGAGCCCAAAATTTATGATGTTAAATGAGAAATTTGTTAAGTGAGGTTTGCTCCATTTTTCAACTTTTCTTGCCACATTTGTTAAGTGAATCACTGAGGTTCTTAAAGTAGTAACATGGTTGTTAAGTGAATCTGGTTTCCCCGTTGACTTTGCTTGTCAGAAGGTCGCAAAAGGTGATCACATGACTCCAGGACACTGCAACAGTCATAAATGTGAGTCAGTTGTCAAGCTTCCAAATGTAAATCACATGACCATGAGATGCTGCAATCATAAGTGTGAAAAATGGTCATAAGTCACTTTTTTCAATGCTGTTGTAAGTTTGAACGGTCACTAAATGGCCTGTTGTAAGTCAAGGACTATCTGTATTAAAACTTGCCACTGATATCATATATCTCTGGATAATGTTTTAGTTCCCCAAGTTTTGTTCTTTATCTAAGTGTGACTCACAGGTGATTTTTTTTTTTATCTTTCAACACAGCAGAAGCTCAGATCAGAAATTCTCTGAAAAAAGTTTCACACATCCACCTTCCAGGGCCAGAGGTCACTGCCACATCTTCTCATTCAAACCCTAGCCTTGTGGAAGACGTGAGACTACAGAACAATACTGTTTCAGAGACCAGAAATATTTAGTTTTTGGGTGGTCCCTTCTGATTGTAATACCATTTTAAGCTTTTATTGTAGTAATAACCCTCAAAAGGAACAGTATTTTTATTCAGATGAATCCAGTGAAGACAAAAGGATCCCATACCATATCTTCTAGCTTATTACTTCAGAAAAAATGCATACTACGCCGTGTTTCCCCCAAAAAAAGACCCTGTCTTATATTTTTTTGAACCCTGAAATAAGTGCTTGGCCTTATTGCCATGCACTCAAAAGCCCGATTGGGCTTATTATCAGGGGATGTCTTATTTTGGGGGAAACAGAGTATACAATATCGGTTAGTAATTGTACTTTCCCAATTAGACAGACTAATTTTCGTGTGTATATGCTTTCTTCTGGGTAAAATCAAAAATGTATTACATTTGAGTTTAAAAATAAAAGAAGAAAACGCACCAGTTTTTTAATATGGAACTTGCTTTGCTAAAATCCTGAACCTCCCCCCCCCCCCTGAGTGGAACAGAATGCTTGCTTTTCTATTTCACACTGTTTGCTCTTGAATTAGATAGCAACCCTTAGGCTACACTTGTTAAAATTGCATTTCTTTTCTTTCTTTCTTTTGAAATAGAAGAAAAGTGGCACTAACTACTCCTTGGTAGAACAAAGAAAAAAGAAAAAAGCTATTTAAGTGGTAGCCTGTTTCTAGTCATACCTTTACTAATGTTTTTACCTGTACTTTAAAATAAACAATTCTAAACTTTCAGTCTGTAATTCAGTTAAGTTTGTCCTAGGCCTCCAAATAATATAATTAACCATCTCACCCAGCAATAATCAATTGTTTTGGGCTATTGGATATATTTGGGATTTTGAGATCATAGATATTCTGCAATCGCACTTTATTTAGTTTCAGCTGTGGGAAAATGGATACAGTCCCCAATATAATAGAACATACAATAGTCTTCCATTGAATAGCCTGAATATGCTTAAGATAAAATTGGATTTTGGCTGTCCTTGTGGCCTACTGGACAAAATATATCCAAGATGAATAATATTGTCCTTACTGTTGCAGGGGATTGTTGTTTGTGATTTCAGACACGACTAACGTTGCTAACCAAAACTACACGTTCTTTGTATTATGTGAAAGATCTGATTGACCAAAGCCATAACAGCAGCAGACGTGAATATGTATGGCCCTATCTAGTGATTACCATAGTATTTGAAAAATTGCACCTAAGAATGGAAGAGATATAAATAGTAAAGAATAACAATTAACAAATGAAATGAAAGAAAAAGTAGATAGGCTGTGTATTTATGGAACTAAGAAAAATAAGATGTATTTTATAAATATGAATGAAAACAGTGTAATCCTAGGTAGCGTAGCAGATAAAGAAAAGCATATTTATGAAGGATGGGACTAACCGGTATCTGAGAAAGCATGAATCTTGGTTGTTGTGAGTATTGAAATAGATGGGTGTTATGTTCCAATGAATGGTCATAATGGAAGAACCAAGAATGAATTGGGGGAGACAGTACAACATTTTGAATAAATATAATGGACAGGAAAATTATTCTGTTAGGTGCAATGGACAGATTGATCGGAAAGAGATGAAAGAACACAAAAAAGGTGATTATTGTAGACTATTTGGAAACCCAGAAATGAGAGTTTGGTGGGTATCTGCTTAGATAACGGTTGCTTGTTTTGATTACATGGCTTAAACATTTATGTTCATGCAAACAAACAGAAAAGAAGAGAACATAAATCTGAATCCACAATTGATTCAATTGTTTATGATGAAAGATGGAGAAAATTTGTGAAGAATATAAAGACGGATGATAGGTTCTGAATGTGGGGCAGGCTATTATTTGATAATGGCACAAGTTGATCTGTGAAAAAAAATGATTATGGAAGGAAAGGAAAGAAATGAATGTAAAATAATTGCTGGAAGAGACGGTGCAAGTCCTGCTTGGAAAAAGTATTAGATGATAAATTAATCTCCCAGTGCAGAATTCATTGAAAATGGTTGTAAGGAAAAGTTATGGAAAATGCTTGGAACAGAGTGAAAAGAATTGTGTTACCAAGGATCACAGAAATGTGTGCACTTAACTGAATGGGATATGAAAAAGGGAGGGAAAGGAGGTTAAGCAAGGTTTTTGGAATATCAGTCCTGCTCATTCCTGTGACCGGGAATGAAGAAAGCCTGAGAATAGAGGAGCTGGCAGTATGCCAAGATACAGTGTTGTTCTGTTTCCTGTCCTACAGAAACATATTGGGAAGATTTTCCTGGTTTTTTATCCTCCTTGTCACCCAGATGGATCTGGCTATTATTATTATTTTTTGTACTAAAAAAATCAAAACAATTTTGAAAATCTTTCTTTTGCCAGCTTTTCTCTGCCACGTTCACCGCCCCTCCAAAAGCAATTCGTCCGATTTCCTTCTGGTTTTGGAGATGATCCAGATGATGGATATATAGACAGATGGACAGACAGACAGACAGGGAGACGAGCAGAGACAGCCACAAATCCTTTTACATAATTTTTTTCCTGCATTCTGGAGAACTGAAAGGAGAAAAAGGATGCTTGATTGAAAAGTGAAATGTGGCAGACTGGGTGAGAAAAAAAATGCATGTAAAAAGTGATTGATGAAAAATATAAAGATGTTGCGAAGCATATACTGTAGTTAAACTGCAGAATGAATAGTTAATTTTCAAAGAAGCCAAGAAAATGCTGAGTGGGATTGATAGAAACAAAAAAAAAAAATCTACTGTTTTTGAACTGCATGGAAAGGGATAAATAGTCTCCAGCAGACTAATGAAATTAAAAATAAAAGTGATGAAGTTATTTGAGTGAAGTGAGAGAGAATGCCAAAATGAACATTTTTTTATAGATGGGAGAGATAGTAATATGTTGAAAAGCAGAACTGAAACAAATGCTGCAAATGTTAGCATCTTGGAAAAAAATTGAAAGAAAATAATAAATGCTCTGATAATACCAAAAATATTAAGACTGCAAGTGTTGATTGAAGAGCAATTCATGCTTGTGTTGGTAATGTTAGAAATGGGCTAGTTACAGATATCGATATTTATGTACTTCACTATGTAGGCAATGTTGGCTGAGAACACAAGCAATTTGCAGCAAATGTCTAATAGACTGTATAATGCAGCAAGGATTGTATGGTTGAGTACGGTTCAGATCTTAAGTCAGAATAGCTGTGTTTGACAAAGCAAATGAATTTAATAACTGCACGTTTTATCCATAAACAATGAACACCTAGAGTAAGTGTATGGATAGTAGTATAGATGGGCAAAATATCCCATGGACAAATGCTGTATTCGTAGAACAATCAGGTGGTTGTCTAGGCCTTGTCTAAAACCTGCAGGTTTGTGTGTTCTGGGTAGTAACAGGGCTGGGAAAGTAGTAGTGCATGACACCAAGGGGAGACAAGGAAAGGATTGGGATGGGAAGAATGGGGAACAGGCAGTTATATACCAATCTTGAAACGAAGATGATTGGAGTTAATAGTGGTGACTGAGGAGACATAGGGAAAGGAACACTAAGAAGATTGAGGGCAGGGTAGAGTAGATGGGCCAGTTGGTTATTTAATACTTAAAGCCAATTTAGATATGGCTATTGATACCCTTGGCTTCAAGCACAATACATCCAACTGGTCCAACATGAATGTCCAAAATGACATCAAAGTGACATCAAAATGACAAAAGCAGCTTGCCGCTATTGCATTGCAAACACTACCCCTTTTGGATTTGTATGTGTTATCACAATGGAAATATAAAAAAGGTGGAGCTGCTTTTATCAGGTTGACTGGTTTGTATGTACATCATGAAAAACACAAAAGTTGAGCACAACGGGAATGTGGCTTTTTAAGAAGCATGTGAGGACTTCCAATGAGGGATGGTGAATTGACACCTCTCATTTTTTTTCCACTCCGCACATTGCGTGAGACATTACGGTCAAAAAGGCAGCTGGATATGAGATCTGGACAACCAAAATGCTTTCTAGAACAAAGAGAGACCTTGGATTACCCACATGTACTTTGGAGAACTGTTTTTGGTGAATATATGGTAGAAACTGTCATTTTTTTAGAGCCACTTGCAAAAGTTTTTTAATCACTTTGGAGATTTATTATTTTATTATTTTTTAATTTTGAAAAACCTTTGGAACCACAAGTTTACTAGTTGCTGGATGAGTTTCTCTTCAGTGATAGCCAGTTCATCTCATTTAACACCAATGACACGTGGGCATAATGAGAAAGGCCTGTTACTGCTCAAGCTGCTTCCAGTTGTAGCTTCCAGATGGTCTTCAAGGCAGCCCCACATACAGCATGTTGCACTAAGCATGCCCCAATAGCAATAGAAATATCACTTAGACTTATATACCACTTCACAGTGCTTTACAGCCCTCTCTAAGCGGTTTACAGAGTTAGCATATTGCCCCCAACAATCTGGGTCCTCATTTTACCCACCTTGGAAGGATAGAAAGCTGTGTCAACCTTGAGTTGCTTGGAATCGAACTCCTGAAGTGAGCAGTGAGTTAACCTGCTGTACTGCATTCTAACCACTGCGCCACCATGGCTTTGTAAGGTAATTAGGGAATGAGTGACTGTCTGAAGGGTTTCCCAGTGAAGCAAAGGGCACAGCTGGTGCACAAGATGAACCTGTGGGAAGGCACTTGCTACCTGCTCTTCAACTACACTAGTCTCAAATGGGGAAGTGCAACCTCATTCAAGATCAAAGGTGGGAACATCTCTGACCTAGGAGCCAAACAAGCCCAGTCACTCACCCTTGTCAGGATTGAGTTAAAAATCAAGAACAATTCAATTCACTATCTTTTTATATCATCAATATATCAAACACAAAAGTGTCACATTCAGTGCTGTTGCAGAGATTTTAAAAAACAAAATAAAATATTACTCAAAACTTTAAAAAAAATCCTGAGCCAGCCCAGCTGCTTTCTCCACATAATTAACAGCTGCCACACAAGCTGCTGCCAGTCATAACTTGTGCTCCTCTGTAATATATTGTTTTTGTGGGATAAGGCAATCTATAAATCAAAACAAATGGCAAGGAATAGATTTTCAAAGTCCTGAGTGATGAGAAATTCTAGGGTAGCCTAGAGACATTTAAGAGGAGAGGAAAACTCATCGAGAGCAAAGTTCAGGCTTTGAGAAATGTACATGTTACCCAATCTGCAGGTTGCCCAACCTACATGTTGCATCTTCTTGTTGATCTTAACTTAGATGCAGAATAAGTGTGAATAGTTTTAGAATGTGGTGATGCTGTTTTGTTTTGCTTTTGTTTTTGTTTTTGCCTCACAATCCTACCCCATTCACTGCAAAAGAATCAACAGTTTAATGGTTTCCTGATAGGAATTCAAAAGTCACCATTTTCCCATGCTCTAATTACATATATACAGACAGGTGAAATTTCTGCTTTGATCATATTATCATTGTAGACTGTCAAAGAAATAATATAATACCTTCCTTGCTCGGTTTTAGACTTCTTTTTCATTTTGGAGGAAAATTATGTAGCTACTGCTGAAGGCACATCTGAGAATTTACTAATTTGAAGACACCACAGTGACAAATTATCCAATTCTGAATGGAAACTATTTTATCTCTACAAATTTCTTAATGGTAATCTTCTAGATTTGTTTTACATTCTGTAGAATCTGTACTGTGGAATTCCTGAATATGCCTCATTTTCACCTGATTATCCATCTATCAGTATATCTACTGTAAATCCACATACATTGTAGTTAATCTCCCTGCAAATAAATGAGGTTAACTTCCAACTGAATATGGGCAGGATTATAGGCTAATCTGGTTGGATTTTCAGATTAGATTCCTCCTAAAAAAATGCAGGTCATATTCCTACTTGGTATTTGTAAGCATCCTAAGAACATTTCTTTTGATATAGTTTTAATATAAGTATGTGTTTTATAGAAAAACAAAACCAACAATAAGATTTAGTCACTCTCAGTTACATGTACAGTACATTCAGAAAGAAATCTGTATAAGTTTTGCTTCTTATTCAAATTCAATTTAGCATCTATAAACTTACTGATCACTACAGAAATCAGTATAAAGATACAGAGAAATTCTGCATTTTAATTTCCATTCCTTGTCTAAAGCACTTGCTGATATTTTCAGGTCTTTCATCACCCCCTCCCTCTTTTAACAATCTCCTTCCAACTCTGACTTATGTGTAGTAATTTTTATTAATTCACAGTTCGACAATACAAATAAGAAACATTAAAATAAATAAAAGAAAACAAACAAAATAAAATAAAATAAAGACAAGATAATATGTAACAATTAGTGATGTATTTAGATAAGGTAATATTTAAAAATTAGTCAGTGAACAATCAAAGTCTGCTTAAAATTGCAGACAGTTTAACAAAATGTAGCTACATTCAAAGAAACTAGAACAGACTGATCCAATAACAGCAATTGTACATAAAGAAGATTGGTGTTTCCTGGGTATTTTATAGGTGAGGTGTTATGAGATAGAGTCCGTGAGTTGTTATACAAGGTACGGTATAGCAATAACACTTAGACTTATATACCACTGCATAATGCTTTACAGCCTTTCTAAGCGGTTTACAGAGTCAGCATATTGCCCCCAACAATCTGGGTCCTCATTTTACCGATCTTGGAAGGATGGAAGGCTGAGTCAACCTTGAGCCGGTGAGAATCGAACTGCCGAACTTCTGGCAGCCGGCAGTCAGCAGAAGTAGCCTGTAGTACTGTATTCTAACCACCGCGCCACCATGGCTCCTAGTACAGTAGGACATGAGCTGTAGTTTCAATAACCCCTTGTCTACAGAGGCACAGTCTCAGCTAATAAGAGGTTGAATTTAACTTCCATGATGTCTTAAAGGTGTGAAAAATGTAAATCTTCTGAGTACAACTCAAAGTTTTTTGATATTATGCAGTGTTGGTATTATAGTATCAAATCTTGAACTGAAAAGGGAATTGCACATTGTGGATACCAAAGTGGAATGTACATGATATCTACATTTGTCCATTCTTTATAATAATCTTTTTTTGGGGGGGGGGAAATTCCTACATATGTTATTTCATTTCATATTTTAGAAGTCAATGGTCACAATAAATTATATTTGCACTTCCTTTGAATGGATACTGGTGAGCTAGGCAATTCCCAAGTGAGTTGTCCAGGGAAACCTTTCAATCTCTTCTGCCTTTTAGCTGTCGAATTTAACATCCACAAGTGGTTGCATCACTTCCTTGATTATACATCTGAGATTAGTTATGTGCCTCCAGAATTTTAAGCCCAAATTATATGAAATTCTTCAATGTTTCTTTCAGTTTTGCTTTCCCCTCCCAAAAAAATATTGAGCATGAATGGAAGAACAGGCAAAGAAGACTTTCCAATTCGTTCTTCTCTTGCCATTTTTCACTTTAGACCCCACCTCTTTGTAATAATCCAGAGAAAGCCCACAAATAGAGTACCTTTCTGAATATGATTTACACAATATATAGTCATCACAATTAACAGCCATTGCTGACTGTAATGTTAGTCTGATCCCTTTTTACGGCTTTTCTTTTTGGTGGCCTTCCAAACAGTGGTGATTGTATGTCTCAATTTCAGCTACAAATCTGTTCTATTAGAAATCCCTCACCATTCTACGTCATTAGATTCTTCTTAAAGCCCTTATTTATTTATTTATTTATTTTATAAAATTTATATGCCGCCCA
>QLTV01004086.1:2364862-2391030 GCA_003457575.1 Thermophis baileyi
AACCAATGCACCTCGCGAACGATGGCACTTGTGTGGGTGTACCTTGGCACACCCACGACTCCTCGCGCAGCTGCATTCTGGACCAGTTGTAGGCTCCGGACACTCTTCAAGGGTAGCCCCATGTAGAGCGCATTGCAATAGTCAAGCCGTGAGGTGATAAGGGCATGAGTGACCGTGAGCAGAACCTCCTGATCTAAATAGGGCCGCAGTTGGTGCACAAGACGTACCTGTGCAAAGGTCCTTAACCTTTTCCTCAGAGTGAAGTTGAGTAGTAGTTCTAGTATCTTAGCTATTTTGGTTGCTCATTTTTGCACTTTTCAAACTCTTTTGGAAATATATTGATTAGAATTCTGCAAGAGGTTGATTGTACGATAGCTTGGTATAAAGGTTTGGCTACCACAATTCTTGATTTATTTCCTAATACTATCCATCATGGAATTTTCCATTTTTCCACAGAACTGCCCAACCCCACAAATTTCTTGCCTGGTCATCCCATTCAGTTTCTAACATAATGTGTATCATTAATTTCTTTGTCTCCTAATGTCCATAACATCACTTGGAGTTGAGCTTACTTGAAGTAGACTAAACTTTTATTTTTGCCTTTGAGTCATTGAGTCATTGTCTCCTGGATTTCTAGCCTCCTGCCTTCACCACTAACAAAATTGACTCTTTTTATATATGACAGTCTTATTTAATATATTATACATTCAGTCATATATAATGATCTTCCTAGTTTAGACAGATCTCTTTGGGCTTTCCACAGTCTCTCTTTGTTTTGCCTTATCACTCATTTGGCCATCTCACTACTTCATCACTAAAGGAAGTTTAAAAGCATTCATTTCAATAGAGAGCCTTCACATTCCTTCACAGCAAGATTCTCCTCTGGGTTTTCCATTAACTAGTTATTAGCATATGCTGATCTATAAGAAAATCTTCTCTTCCCAAGCGTTGCTGAAGTGGTGCAGCAGCCTTTGGTGGGGAAACTTTCAAAATTGCATCCTTGGACTTCTTACTTGCTTTTCAAAGGAAGATACTTTAAAGATAACTTGAGGCAGAGGTGGGTTCCTCCCGGTTCGGACCGGTTCGCCCGAACCGGTAGCCACCCGCTGGTGACATCATGATGATGTCACAGATCTGGTTCGGTCGATGCCAGTCCGTGGGCGCTGCCATATTTTTTTTTTAATTTATTTTTGTTTTGAATTTTTTTTCTTCTGCACATGCACAGAAGCCGAGTTTCCGGCACTGCACATGCGTCGGCATCTTGTTTTCAGCTCTTTTTTTGTTTGAATTTTTTGCACTGCGCATGCGCATGTGGCCACGAGGTGCAGCCACGCAGCGTGGGAGGAAGCGAACCGGCAGCGAGGTAAGTTAGAACCCACCCCTGACTTGAGGCTTTTATTGGAAAGCAAATTTTTGGATTTGATATTCAAATTGGGATTTATTGAGGCTGTGCAAAACTTTTGAAAGGGCGCTTTGCAAAGTGTGTTCATACAATTAAAGGAAGAAAGTGGCCTAATCCTTTCAAAAACCTGTTGATCTGCTTGAAAAAATTTTCCTTGGTTGCCTCTGTGAGCCTGTACATGTACAAACACTCTGCTAATCTGTCTTCAGACAACTGAGGAAAGGCAACTGTACCAAAGGCCTCAAAAGATATTGCTCCTTTGAAGGAGGAGGCAGCCTTCTCAGGCAACTTTGCACAGCTCTAATATTTATATACATTGCTTCTAGTTACAAAACAAACTATTTCAAAATTATTCAAGGTGCTTACAAAATACAAACTTTTTTTCTGCCTAAAGGGTTATTTTTTATTTAAAAATAATAATCTATCTATTAATGAGCCTGATGTACCTTGAAGATACCACTGGATGTATAATTTCAAAGTAACCGTTTATTTTCATGTGCCTTCCATCATTAAGTCCAACAAAGCCCAAAATATCTATTTATACTATCCATAGATTCAGATTTTTAACATTATTAATTCCATTCAGGGCTAATGCAAAATATCACTTTAGAATTTATGCTATTTGCCTTTCTCCCAATGGCAAATAATTTTAGAAATTCTTCTTCCGACAGGCAGCTTCTTCCTATGCATGCTTACACTGAGAGGAAAACAAATACCTACTTTTTTCATCAAATTTTGAACAAAGCCCTTCTGGTCATGTGCAATACATTTTCTAATTGCCTGAGAATTTATTATAATTTAATATATTCTGCTCATTTATAATTCTCTCAATACCAACAAACCTGACTTCTGTTTTTCCTGTGTCATTCTCTCGCCCTCTGGTGGTTAATGAAAAATAATATTATTGATGCACAGAGCCTTTGGTTTATTTTGGTAAAGTATGTTTATATTCGGCTACAAGGTTTTGATCTGAGGGATGAAGCGAACTTGTTCTTCCCTGCTTCAAAAATCAGGAGGAGAACCAAAGAATGGAAACTACAGGGAAGCAAGCTTCAAACAACTCAGGATGTATCTTCATGGTAAGAGCAGCAGAATAGGCATTCTTGGAAAAGAGAGGCTGTTTTTTGCTGGGTGTGGACATTCAGATCCCTACCTCAAGTTCATGTCACTGATGTGATTAATTACGCTCAGGCCACTTATCATGCGGGCTGGGAGGATAAAGTGGAGAACCAAATAGGTCATTTGTAGCAATGTTGAGTCACGGAACCATGAGGAATAAGGCATTTACAAAACAAATGACCCAAAGAGCAGTTCAGATGTTTGATTTTTGATTTGTTTCATTAGTATACAAGAAAATAAAGTGAAAGAAGGAAGCATTTCACAGAAGGGAGAACAGTGTATCAATAATTTAGAAGTTCTTTACAGGAAAAAATACAGGAGTCCCTATGAGATAAATACACTGGATTACTAAACCCTTTTGTAAATATTAATTTCTTCAGCTCTCTTTCCTGGCAAAGAGCCCCATCTTGTTGTTAACTGCTCCTGCACTGTTTCTGCATGTATTTTTCCTAATCCTAAAGCTCAGGTTTCAATGTGTACAATGCGTTTCAATCCTGCACATCAGGTGCCGGACATTCAGCCTCTCCTTTTCCTCCCAGACCACTTTTTGTAATACTCTGCGTGACCTGCAGGCCAGCAGACAGGTTGAAGAAGATTCTGCAGAGGGCAGCAAGGAAGGAGAGTGACATTATTTCCACCACCTTTATGCACCACCTTTTTTTCTTTAAGAGGAAATGACCATAGTTGAGCAACTTCAGCAATCTTTAGAGAGGTGACAGAAAAAAGGAAAGGAATTTTATGCAAGTCAGTTTCAAAAGCCATTTAAAGCCTGCTGCATTCTTAGGATCACCTTAAGATCTTAATCTATCTATAAGATTATATAATATTCTCTGCTATCCAATAGAATATTCTTTTCCTGGGGCAAAAGCTATATTATTTTACATTTCTTTTCTGAACAAATACCAACTTTTCCCTTCCCTTCTGACTCTCTTCTGCTGTCTATTCAAGAATAGGCTGCTGTTGGTGCCAGTTAAAAGGATTTCTGGTAAGAGTTTCCTCTTTGCTCGACAGTTTAGCAACCCCAGATTGCTCAGATAAGAGGGTGCCTCTCTAGGGAAACCAGTGGGCTGAATTGTTATGATATAATACAACTAAAGACATGTTCCCTTCCTGAGCACAGATATAGTGCTAACAATGTTTAGGCTTGTAAAATGAATGAGGCTACTCATGAACAATTGCTTACTTTCACTGGGATCAGCTATTTTTAAAGCATGGATAGGCAACCTGTTGTTCTCCAGAGGCAATAGACGCAATCATCCCTGACCAATCTTAATGGCTAGGATTGATGGGACTTGTAGTCCTTAATTCTGGTAGGTGCCAGTTGTCTATTCTCTATCAGGCTTATGTTCTCTATCTCCTACCATTTCCTTTTCTTGTAGATAATCTATAAGGTAGTAAAGCAAGGCTAGAAACATTCATGGTGATATATATATATTTAAGAAGACACTCCCTACAAATTTATATATATATAAAATTTGTAGGGAGTGTCTTCTTAAATTGACACAACCGTTGAGACTATAAAGTTGTACTATCAGTTCAGACCCTGACTTTCTCCAGCTGCATATGTAGGTCAGACTCACTACTTCACGATTCCCAACCTATCTGTATATATTCATGAATTGTTTTGTTGATTAAATACTGGTCCAGCTTCATGCAGGATTAAAATATAATTAAGCTCCTGCTTTGAAGATCTTCCTTTCTTTCACTTTAATAGTTGCTTAGGTAAAGAAATTAAGCAGCTTTTCCCACATCATTTTATCTCCATAGCAGGGACAAAAATTATGTGGTAATGTAACAACAGAGCATAATTATTCTCTGGAATGTAAAGGCCACCATCTTAGCCTGTCACAACTGAAATGCATGTTATCTTAGGTTATTGGCAGCCAGTCCTTTCTTCTTGGTAAAATAATTCTTGAAATAGTTCCTCAAAAGTTCACATCCTGCTTCATGCAGGCCTAGAGGGGTTCTTCCAGACTCAAGGCTATTGAAACGTCCTCGGTTTCTGGTACGAAAACATTTGTTGCTACCACACTGTCTGACTGTTGAGTTTGATCCTGTTTCTCTGCAAACTGCACAGCAGCATGTATACCATGGAATGAGAGCAACTCTGGATCCTGCATCCCAGTGAGCCAACCTCCTGCCTGGAGCAAACGCCGTATGGATGGGTTACAATTGGCCAGCAGGACCTGTATACCAATCTTCTTGTAATCTTGGCGCACCTCCTTCAGCAAACTGAGGCCTACACTGTCTATAAATTGCATGGCTCCGCAATCAATGATCAAGGTATGCATATCTATTGAGGCATCGGGACCATCCGCTGAAGCCTTTGGGGTCTTGGTTCCCCTTAGGCAGTTCAACCTGGAAGAAAAACAACTTTGATTTTTGCTCAGGTTTGCTTTAGCTTGAGCTTTTTGTTGTGTAGCAGCAACCAGGCAGGGATTCACCCCTGTTTTCTGGAAAAGTGAACTTTTAAAGTAGTCTTTGTTTGCATAGTAAAGAGAAGTATCAAAGCGGAAAATCTTGATATTTGCAATGCTAGTGATCCTCTTGTAAGTCAACTGATCCTCATAGATTTCTGAGTCATTCACCTTACCTAGAAGGGTGGCTCGGGGCCACTGGGTGCGGAAGATGATGCAGAGAAGAGCAAAGCAGACCCCTATCAGGAGGCCCAGTTCTGTGGAGATCAGAGATGAGGACAGCATGGTTACCCACCAGACTATGGTGTCCATTTTGCTGATCCGCCACATCTTGGGTACTTCGGCAAATTTCCGCAATCCTCCCCTGAGATTAACAATCGTAATCACACCCAAGATGCAAGTTTGCAGTGAATAGAAGAGAGGTGCAATCCACAATAGTACCAGGAGCAGTGCAGCCGAAGATATCAAGCTTGATATTTGAGTACGGCATCCTGTTGATTCTTTCAGCAAAGTCTTTGATAAGGCTGCACAGGAAGCAAAGCAGTAGAAGAAAGATGGGATCAGATTTCCCATCCCAAGGGCAATCATCTCTTGGTTGGCTCGGACCGGATAACCATGCTTCTTGCCAAATATTTCTGACAGTGAGACTGTCATAGCAAAACCAATAATGGCAATGGGTAGAGCATCAAGTGCCAGATTTGACAAAAGGCTCAGATCTGGGACAGCAGGTTGTTTGAAACCAGTGGGAATTGTGCCACAAATTTTAGATTTGTATTTCTTATTGAAGTTAAGGAAATGCGATAGGAGTGTAGCTCCAATTACCACTAGGAGTTCCATAGGAAATGGAGCCTTCATTTTGTCCTTAAATAAATTGTTGATTTCTTTTACTGGCACAATTAGAATTAAAGCCACCAGGCTGGTGACCAAATCACAGATGTTGGTCTTCCCAATGTATGTGAAGATGTCAATCCATGTTAAAATAAGGGAACCCATTCCATCATGCCGAGGGAGCTTCAGTCCAAATAGAAGATTCATTTGGGACGTGAGAATGGTAAGGGAGGACCCTGTTACAAACCCACTCAGAAGAGGTTCTGAGAGATAAACCGAGATGAAGCCCAACTGGAAGACTCCTAGAATAATCTGAAAAGGAAAAGCAAATAGAATTCACGATTCAGAAATAAATACATTGAAAAAGAAGATGATCTCAACTTGCATTTTTTGTCTGTTATTACTAGTTACAGAAGTTGACTGTGACAAAGTAGATGTCAGATCTGGAACAAATAAAGTTTGATAAAATATTACAAAGAACAACTTTTCAAAAGTCATCTGTAACTCAGAAGTAGGGATTAAAACGAATGAAATCACATTAAAGCATTTGAAATAAATACATAAATATTTTACATGCAAAAGCATGTAAAATCCTCAGGACAATTAGACGTATGCTACTGAAGTCCTGGATGGCCTATGGGTTTCATATAGAGATACATTTGTTTGTACTAGAAGGAGCATTGATTTTTTTTTCATTTTGAAGACTCTTGAGAACACTAAATATAAAGGCAATTTTTTGCTCAAACTAGATGGGCACTTACACAGAAGAAATTCTTTAAAAAGAAAAATTAATTTATCTTACCTGATAAATCCCAACCAAAAAAGTTAGAGTGGTTGCCACTGTGATTGCATAACAACCTCTGTTGCAGGCAACTGACCCATTCATTGTGGTATTGACCATCAGATCCATGTCCAAATCATATCCTGCTAGAGTAAGTTGCCGATTTACTGTCTGCCCAATCATCAAGCAAAGGACCCCAAAAGAACCAACACAATTATGGCGTGAGGTAGCCATGGCAAAGTAAATAATAGCACAAAAGAAGTTGGTGTAGAGACCATAAATGGGATCCTGGCTTGCAAGGAGGGCATAGGAGATTGATTGAGGGATGGAAACAATTCCTACCAACAAGCCTGAGATGATATCCCCCAGCAGTTGTTCCTTGATGTTGTAATGAGGAAGCCACTCAATTACTGGGAACAACTGACGAAAGAAGGTGAGGACACTTTGTTGGTTGCAATTGTAATTCTCTTTGGCTTTTGTGAGAAGCTTCTTGATGCTGAAGCCTGATGTTTCGTATTCTTCTAGTTTGACAGGTATGTAGGAAGACGACTGTGAAGACTGTGAAGAAGGCAAGCTGGATGTGTCATTGCTGTTCTCTGACTTTTGAGTTATAGTGCCACCTTCCATGACTCCAAAGTAGCTGAAAAGAGAACATACAGATATTTTTAAAGCAGAGTGCATGACTTAGGCACGTGGACAGTTGAATATTAATCTGATGATGCATCGCTAGACTGTTATTACAGAAGCTATATTGTTATATCTGTCTGACAATAAAAAAGGAAACTATTCAACCATAAAAACTCAGCACTAAAATTTTGAACATAAAAGTTGTTTCTACATATTAACTTACATTTATTCCTCATGCATGTTGGTTATCATGAGGATATCTAGTATGCTGCACTCACAGCACCACAGAGGGCATACATCAAACGCCCAAATTATTATTTTTTTCTTTTCAAAAATATTTTACATCTCAGACGATCACAAAATTTCATGAGCTGTTGTTCTCAGCAATCTCTGAGATAACATTGCAATCTCTTAAAAACATACCAAAGAAATTGCTGAAACCTTACTATTTTTAACAATGCTGAGATTTAAACCATTTAATGTTAATGGTATTATTATCATCATCATTATTCTTTGGGAGCACCTGCGCTATTGTACAAGATTAAAAAGTTTGATAAACTTTTTCCTACATCCTAAACCTTTTTAAAGCCTTTGCAATAGTATAAAACAAAAACATTCGGAAAGTTTAAATATGTATGTTCAGTTTGTACTGGCTCAAGTGGTTCCAGTATGATAGGAATCAGATTTTTTATCACAGTCTAAATCTGTCCTTCTGCAAGATTATTTAGCAAACTGTTTAGATGGTTTGAGAGTATTTGCCCCAAATGGATTGAATTTCCTTTTATTGCCACTCAACACGAATGTCCAACATCTATTTTTTAACAGTAATACTTGCTAAGAGAACCAGTTTTGTGTAATAATTAAAACACCAGGCTAACAACTCGGAAAACATGAATTCTAGTCCTGTCTTAGCAGAGCCAGCTCTAGGTTAAGGCCAAATGGGTACCAGCCTAGGGGCACCAAATTTTAGTGGATAGCAAAATTGAAACTTTTAAAAAATGCAATTAAAAAGTGAAAAGAGGTAGCATTGTCCTCCATAAGCCAGCATGTTCACTCAAGGATCAAATATAATTTTGCAGAATTATTGCCATATAACAGCAATGAGTGATGATGTAATTAAAATTACTGTGTATATAGGGTTTAAATGTCTGGGAAAATAAAACAAATGTCTGGGGCTGAAAATCATAAGTGTAAGCTCAAAAACGTGAATAAGAAAGAAACAAAAGAAGTACCTTTTTGAAATTCCTGACAAAAATTGGAAGATGAACCAAAACATAGCGGGCACCTGAGTATGAATTTGCCTAAATTGCCAAAATTTCTGGAGCAAGCCCTGCACCTTAGGCATGAAGCCAACTGGATAACATTGGACCAGTCTCTCTCCCTCCCCCTCTATCTCTCTCCCTCTCTCTCCCTCCCCCTCTCTCCATCCCTCTCTTTCTCCCTCCCTCTCCCTCCCTCCCTCCCTCCCTCCCTCTCTCCCTCCCTCGCCCTGTCCTAGGAAGAAGACAGCAACAAACCACTTTCCAAAAAACTTGCCAAGAAAACTTCAGAGTCTATTATTAAAATATTGTAGCATGTGTTCATTAAATATTTGCCTTATTGTTTCTGCATATTAGGAAATCTTAAGGTATGAATAAATAATGTGTGGGTATGTGTGTGCATTACACAGATACAGATAGTGTTTCGCATATTACTGTAGGAATAGCAATAACATTGGAAAGTGCAGAATTCCTGCAGAAAAAATAATACAGTTAGTCCCAGGGGTGAAATTCAGCAGGTTCTGACAGGTTCTGGAGAACCGGTAGTGGAAATTTTGAGTAGTTCGGAGAACTGGCAAATACCACCTCTGGCTGGCCCCAGAGTGGGGTGGGAATGGAGATTTTGCAATATCCTTCCCCCAGGAGTGGGGTGGGAATGGGGATTTTGCAGTATCCTTCCCCTGCCACGCCCACCAAGCCACGCCCACAGAACCAGTAGGGAAAAAATCTGAATTTCACCCCTGGGTAGTCCTCAATTTATGACCACAACAGGGCCCAAAATTTCTATTGCTAAGTGAGACATTTATTAAGTGAGTTTTGCCCCATTTTATAACCTTCCTTGCTACAGTTGTTAAGTGAATCACTGCAATTGTTAAGTTAGTAACATGGTTGTTAAGTGAATCTGGCTTGCCCATTGACTTTGCTTGTCAGAAAGTTGCAAAAGGTGATCACATGACTCCAGGACACTGCAACCGTCATAAATATGCATCATTTGCCAAGCATCTAAATTTTGATCACGTGACCATGGGGATACTGCAACACTTATAAGTGTGAAAAATGATCATATGTCACTTTTTGCAATACCTTTATAACTTTAAACGGTCACTAAGCAAACTGTTGTGTCAAGGATTACCTGTAGATCTTCCGATCTTTGGGAAAAAGAATCCTACATAAAATTCCAATAAATAACTTATTATACTAAAAAGTCGAACAAGTAATTTTAAAAGCAATGTGCTCAGTAATCAATTACATATTACTTCTATGGAATGCAACCTGCCCTTAGCTCTTTCTTTCCTCCCCGTGGTGAAAAAAATATCTATACATTTTAGAATTTATAGAATTTGATCTAGAGAAATGTGCTATTTTCACTTTTGCAACCTCTGTAATCTTCCAGCAGGCCAGGAATGGGCATATGTATCTTCTAGACCTTAACACTGGTATTATTTTCACTTCTGCTTTTTAGTTTCCTGAAGTTTGGGCTTGCTTTCTGAAAAAGGTTGAAGGATGGTTAGAATATTATTTGAAAATAGATGAGTGTCTTTCCTCATCTATTTTTTCTCTCTGTATTTTTTAATTTTAAAAAAACTCAGTGCGGTTGCATATACAGAGAAAGAAAATATAGAAAGAATAAAATATTTTAAAAGCACAGGGTGGCAGGAAAAATAACATGACTGGATCATATTCTGAAATGTGTATAAATTTCTACTGAATGAACATATTATCTGAAATCAGTTGTTCATCAAAGTAATAAGCAATGTTAATTTTTATGTTTTTATATAGTTTAATTTTTCTAAATAAAGTTTAATTATCCATTGAGGAACAATACTTATTACAGCCACTTTTAGCAGAATTAATATGAGATGTTTACAATTTTATTTTAAAGACCATTTGAGAATCATCATAAGCGCCAGTGACAGTCCTGTTGCCTATTAAGTGACATGTCTTTTCTGAATAATATGAAGAAAATTTTCTTTGGGTTCTTTGTATCACCACTGATACTATCTTCCATTGTATTTATACATTATCTACATTGATGGGCAGAATAAACTCTAAACTGAATAACAGCTTTAAAACTGTACCTTAGCAATTTCATTTCTGAAACAGCTTCATGTATCTCTAAGCTAAATGTTAGGGAGAGGGAAACTTTGTTCAAGTAGTTCTCATTTAACAACCACTCATTCAGCAACATTCCGACGGCACTGAACGAGAAGACTTATGACCACTCCTTGTAGTTGCAACTGTTGGCAACGTCCCCTAATAACTGCAATTTGGGCACTTGGCAACTAGCTTACAATTACAATGGCCATAACGTTCTGCAATCATGTGATCACTATTCACAACTTTAAATGCTGGCTTCTCACAAGTGAAGTCAATGGTGATCCTATGATGTTGTGCCTAATAACCACGCAGGATTTATTTTATGGGAAATGGAACTGTCACAACTGCTGTCATAAGTCAGCATGATCGTTTGACATTTGAGCACTTTATAATTGAGACTCTGTTACTAAACGATGTGGCCATAAAGTGATTGCTTAGTAACAAGAGTCTCAATTATTGGTTTTAAGCGGGAGCCATCTATAATGAAAATTGCTGATGGATAATCTGAAATTCTTATTGTATCATGAATCTACTAGGCAATCTTGAAAAAGTTATTCTTTTCTGCCTGCCTCTCACCCCAGCAATAGAGAAGATAATCATTTTAACTTACCTTCCGGGATGGTTATAAAGTCTGTAAGTAAATAATGTTTATAATGCAATTTAAATACATGAAAATGCTATAAAAACATTGTGTATGATACTGATAAAATCCTCTTTGGAATTTTCCTTATTTGAAGAAGAAATGATGAGATACCTTCGTCTTATTTTTTTTATTATTTTTGTTGTTGACATGAGAAGAAATCTCTCATGAGAGTTCTGAGCCTAAAGTAGTTCTGACTGATCATTTTGCGAAAATCCATAAATTGAATCTGCCCACAAAATGTGTATGTGCATAAAGTTTCCCAAAAAAACAAACACTGCTTTCTGGAATCTTGCACAGGTAACATAGTTGGGCCATTATAACAACAAGCAAATCTTTATGTGGCTGAAATCCTTTACTCCCAGCCTAGAATTCACTACCTCCATATTCACACCTTAATTAAAGGCATTTTACCTATGTTGCATTTATTTACTCACCAACATATTTTCTATACCTTGTTGTAAGCCGCCCAGAGTCCTTTGGGAGTTGGGCGGCATAGAAATACAATAAATAAATAAATAAATAAATAAATAAATAAATAAATAAATAAATAAATAAATAAATAAATAAATAAATAAATAAATAAATAAATAAATAAATAAATAAATAAATAAATAAATAAACAGCATGAACTACCCCAAATACGTATTAGTAAGCTGCATACAAGAGGTTTCTTTATCCTCAGCTTAAGAATGATTAATAATCAGCTTGTACAGCTTAAAAAACTGAGAACAGGGATTCACATTCTGCAATATATATGTTACCCATGTAATCAGTTAAATCAAGAGTAGAAGAGAAGCATTTTCTTGCTCAGGTATACCCTGATCTATGTGCTTATTTGGTGGCGTCCAGCAATAATTATTAATATCCTTCTCCTCTCAACTTTAAATTTCAGAGACTCTGGAGAAGCTGCATTCTCTCTCTCTCTCTCTCTCTCTCTCTCTCTCTCTCTCTCTCTCTCTCTCTCTCTCTCTCTCTCTCTCTCTCCCTCCCCCTCTCTCTCCCCGCCCCCCACCCTCTGTATGTGTGTGAATGAGAGAGAGAGAGAGACAGACAGACAGACAGACAGACAGACAGAGACAGAGACAGAGACAGAGACAGAGAGACAAAGAGAACAATCATCACCAACAACTTTCTCCAAAGCAAAATTAAAGCTGCTGATATTGCCTAGGGCAGGTGGAGGATACCTTCCCTTTCCTAGCACCTCTCAGCTGCCTCCCACAAAACATCTTGCTGGATAGAAATGAAAAAAGAAATCAAACTCTATAATGCTTCAAACCTGTGCTCTTTGCCTTCTTCATTCCTTGAACTGAATCCCATTCTGACAGGAGGAGACGAATGGTCTTGGGCTCAGTTCAGTTGGCTTTTTATCTACCTCTGCATAATCGCCACTAATTTGCCCATCCACATTTGCTGGTATTTTGAAAACAAACACCATTTAAGTGGAATATTTTTACAGAAACTTGTCCCGAGCATTAATGATTCTTTTAAAAATTTAAACCAATAATAGGGAGGATGATACAACCATCAGGATCTCCAGAACTTTGTTTGCAAAACAAAAAGAGCTGCTTGTGCACGTTTTTCTTCTGAACCCTCTTAATTCCCCAAGTCTTGTTTTAGGAAAAAGGAAGAACAGGAAGGTGATTTGATCAATACACAACAGTGTGGGTGACATGAGGAACCAAAGGGAATATTACAATATTTCCCTATTTTAAAATAAATTATGAAGACAAAAATGAACAAGCGAAAAAAAGAAATTAAAAAGTTATACTAAAAAGCCACAAATTCAAAACTGAAATGGTGACTAGATTTAAATAAATTTGCTTTTCACAGGGAGTTTTTTCAGAGGTCTTGGTGTATTAATTTTTCAGCCAAAGAAATTACAATTATTAATGCCTCTAATCCAGACTAACACATATATTAATTTTCCAGTGTTTTGCAATAACAAACCTATTAGCTTGTGGCAGGCACTGGATTAATGTCTTGTGCTGCATTGATTTCCAGGTATTAGGATTTATGGATATTAAATCAACAGCAGGATTCATTATGAAAGTGATTTTTCCAGTTTCATGAAAACATTTTTACCACAAATAAGTAAACATTTCCCTAAAAGATGGTGCATAAATTTGCTTACAATACCACTAATGCATGTAATGTAGCTATGGAAGATTATAATTTATATAGCATAATTTTGCTAGGGTGGCATACCGTCTAAATTTTTCTTTATGGTTAATTCTTGGTGGCTTGCTGCAATGTTGAAAGGAATTCCATGATATAAAAAGTACCAGGAAATTAATCAGAATTAGATGCCACACTATGCTCCCAGAACTGAAAAAGATTCTTGGATGAGAAGTGAAAAAAACACCTTTGGGACAACTGTGACCTAGATGACTAAGAATCTCCATTAGACATTTATGCTCCCAGTTTTTTAAACCTTGAACCTGATGTGCTTGCTGCAAATGTTTCATATAACATCAATGAGATTTGATTGGTTGAAATTGACTCTAAAGGAGATTTTGAAAATTGGTCTCTCTCTCTCTCTCTCTCTCTCTCTCTCTCTCTCTCTCTCTCTCTCTCTCTCTCTCTTTCTCCCCCCTCTCTCTCTCTCTCTCTCTCTCTCTCTCTCTCTCTCTCTCTCTCTCTCTCTCTCTCTTTCTTTCTTTCTTTCTTTCTTTCTTTTTCTTTCCATTTTCTTTTGCAAGTTCCCTGGACAAGTTTACTTCAAAAGAGAAAAAGAGAAATAACAGCCCAGGGAATATGTAACCCATTCCACCAGAGTAGAAGAGTATAGAACTGCCTAGAAAAGATGTTTTTGCTTCCTAATTTAAAAGCCTTGCATTTGGAATACCAGGAGTGCCTCATGAAAAGAATATTTCATTAATGCTTTACTGCATCTATGAGGACACCTAGAGGAAGTTATCTGAAAATTCTAATGGCTTAAATCAAAAGTAGCCAAAGATTGTTAGATAAATGTTTAAGGGGATTGATAATTTAAACCCACATCTTTATTTCTTCTTGAGAGAGCATGACCATCTTTCAACGAATGTTTGCAACCCTGAGAGTACAGTTGCCATGGTGGGTGTGGTCAGTTACTAAACATCTTTTAACCTGTTGAATTATTCTTCGTCAATCCTAGTAGCCTAGTAGCAAGGCAACTCACCCTTGTCCTCATCCCAGGTATCTGAGCATATTTCCAAATAAAGGACAGAGTTATAGACCCCATTGTTAGTGTTTTCTAAAAATATCAGCTATGATCTCCAGACAATCAAAATCATATTACAGGCAGGTGCTTTGCTGTATGCTAATTTTCACTGAAATTTTATTGAGTTTTTTTAACAATAGCAATAGCACTTAAACTCCATAGAGTTTTACAGCACTGTCTGAGCAGTTTACAAAGTCAGCATATGGCCCAGCGGTGAAATCTACTTACCTTCCCTACCGGTTCAGAAGTGTGCGCTTCACGCGTGCGCACTTGCTCCGCTCGCGCATGCACTTTTTCACCCTCTGCGCATGTGCAGAACGCTTTGCGCATGCGCAGAGGGTAAAAAACAGGAAAATGGCGATGTCTGGGCAGGTCAGCGGAGCCTTGCGCTGCCACCGCTACCGGTTCTCCCAACCACCAGTGGCCGCCGCTACTAGTACGCCTGGACCGGGCCGAACCGGTAGCATTTCACCCCTGATATGGCCCCAAAAATCTGGGTCCTCATTTTACCAAATTCAGAAGAATGGAAGGCTGGGCCAACCTCAAGCCCACCAGCATCAAACTCGGAGAGTTTGCCTGCAATACTGCATTCTAACCACTGCGCCACCAGGGCTCTAACAATCAGGAGTCTGCTGCCCCCCAAAAATAGATATACCCTTTTAATGTAGATTTTAAAAAATTCTTATTAAAAATGAATGAACTATGTATCACATTAGATTTCCGAGTCTTCTGATAGTAAGTAGGAAACATGTATCAGGGTTCTACACCCCAAATCCTGCTCAAGATTCTTCTCAGAACCAAATGTGATTTGATCTACAGAGATAATGTAAATATGCAATGCAAAAACTGTTGAAGGACAATATAGAGGACAATCTCTCGATGTTTCCCTTCCATTAGTCGATGGCCAGAAGGAAGCTGAAAACTACTAGAATACCTTTGTATGAAAGTCATAGTTTCTCATGTAAACAAATCAGCTCCTATTGAGATACAGGTATATTTTGCACGCAACCAAAAATGAGATTTGTAGAGGTGAAGGAGAAGGTGAAGGAGAAAATATTTAACCTTTTCCAGTAATGGGTTTCACTTACCTTTGCTACCAGTTCGGAGATGTGCGCATGTGCTTCTGCGCATGCGCAGATCGTCCGTGATGATGTCCGGGTGGGTGGGTGGAGCCTCCTGCCGCCGCTACTGGTTCGCCCGAACCGGGGCGAACCGGTAGCAACCCACCACTGACCTTTTCCCAACCCGCTGTTCTTTATGTCATGTGAAATGCCTCCAACTTATATTTCTGCTGCATTTTGTAGCAGCAGAAATGAAATGTCAACCTGCAACGTGCTTTTCTTCTTGAGCTTTGTTCCCTGAAGCTTGACTCTGTGAGATCTGATGCTTAATTCTCCTGAGTTTGCAAACATCCTAGTGGTAAAGAATACTGTTCTAGAGGTGCCTTTTGGGAATAAAGTTTACTAAGACAAACCCACACAGCAAAAGTAACTGTTCTTCATTATGCCAGGAGTAAGCAGAAAGTTTGGCAAAACATTTCATTGAGGAAATCAAATCCTCACCCTGAAGTCCACTTATTTGATAAATCTGCAGTGAAATGAATACATTAGTAGCACAAAGAACTGAAACACATCGTGAGAATCATGTTGCGTCCTTAATACGGTGCGCCTGACTCTCCAAACCTGATTGCCAGTCTGAAATAGAATTTTGAATTGCAGCTTTCCTTAATTTCCCATCAAAACTTTTTAAAGGTCTACTTAAAGCAAACATACATTATCAGAACAAAATTGGTGAATACATACAATGTTTGTTGAATTATTGTTACTTCAACACTTTGTTCAACATTTGTTGAAACATATAATTTTCTAGTTACATATAATTTTCTATTATTTTCTATAATTATCCATGGCAACTCCTTCAGAAAATCTAATGCATAATGGCTGACTAGAACTTTATTGCTTAGATCTCTTGGAGAAAATACTTGTCTTTACTTCTGGTTTCTATTCTGTTTAGTCAATGCAGACTTTCAACTCTAAAGTTCTGTTTTCTTTAATGCCATGTCTTTAGCTCAGGCTACAGCTTCTCAGAATCAGGCCGTGATGGGGCTTTTTAGGTGAAACTATGAAACTATTTTTCTGTATGTCCACAACCCAAATACATGAGATTCTAGTGTTAAAATAGTAGTTTCTCCTTTATCAACAGTCCATGGCATTTTCAAAGTGTATAAAATCTGATGCACTTTGCCACCCATTCTATTGGTATCACATTCAAGTGACCTCTAAGGAGAGGGAACCCCTTCTCACTGGGTTCCTAGGCATTCAGCTCTGTCAACATTGTGGGATCTTCACCCACTTTCCAGGGAAGAGCTAGACATAGCTGCTCAAAACCCTTAGTTCCCTAAAGACAGTTCACCAAGCTACCGATCTAAAGGTGAATGTATTGTCCACAGCACCACTTTGCTTAGCTGTGCCTCACCATGCTTGGGAGGTGCTGGATTTTGAAAGATCCATCTTTTTTTGTTTCTGCTTTATCCAACATCTCCCAAATCCACCAGACAGCTAACTGGTGGGGCTTAGGAGATGCTAGGTTTTGAGTATGGATTTAGCACTCTTTTCCAATCACTTTCCCTCTGCAAGCCAACTTGCAGTGGGGGAGAAGAACTTTGAAAGAACAGTAGATCTGCCCTCAATACAAGTCTACTCAGCAACTACCAGTAGAAATTAGCAAGTTCTGATACATGTGCTGTTCTTTTTCAATTTAGTTATCTTCTGATAACACAGCAGAGGCTGGTCAGCCGTCTGTTAAAACTCACCATCTTCTCAAGACCCTTCCTCATGCTATCCTGATTGATTCCTCATTTCCTACTGGCTGTGACAATGTGAGCATTTAAGCAAAGGGGTGGGGGTGGAATTTAAAGGTAGAAAAGGGGCTGATTGCCTACAAATGTTAACAATGACAGCACCATTCAGGATTAAGCCAAAATAGAGGCAATGGATGCAGAATACAAATTGGCAATAAATGTTATGCTGGATGGAAAGAACTTTAGCATATCAGTGGGAAATGCTTATGTACTTATGTGCCAGAAGGAAGCACAATATTACTCTTTGCCAAGTCAGTGCCTTCCCAATATTTTGGAGAACTTCCATCATTCCTACCGTTGGCCGAGCTGTTGGGACTTAATGAGAATATAATCCAGAGCATCTGGAGGATATCAGACCAAGACTGATCTTGATAATGACAGAATTGTACTGGCTTTTCCCAAACTAGAAGCTCCAAATGTGCTGGTTATTGTTTCTAATATTACTAATCAAAATATTGGAATAAAACCCCAACTATATGATTTTCTGCCCAAAGACTCCTTTAAAAAAAATAAAAATAAATCACAGGTAAAGGATTGTTCTGTCTGCAATGTTAAAGCTTATTTTAGCATGTTATACTGTATCCTTTCAAGAGAGACATGCAGTATTTTATAAATCGATACCTAAAACAAATATAGAGCAAAGGACTTTCACTGCATACACCTGCCTAGGTTATATATAGACTTTGTTTCAGCCAGATCAACCCAGGAGTGAGTTCATAAGACTTTTATCTTGCTTGGAATCTTTGGCAACCAGACTTGGAGAACATCCAACTAAGCAGGCTATGAGATAAGCTGTCTTCCAGCTAGAGAATGATGGAATATATCCATAGGAGGACAGGGAGAAGGATAAGCACATTTCCCATTAGCATATTCTAGAATGTTAGACTCACCAGATTCTAACAAATATCTCAAAGGGAGGTGGGATCCCAGGGATGGAATGGGAGTGGGATAGTACATGGCTATAGTGAAGGTTGCAGTACAGCAGAGATTAGAATCTTTTGGGGCTGGGACACATTACCTTTAAACACAAGGTTGGAGACTGTTACTAATACTATGTTTTATAATATTGCATAAAAGGACCATTTCACATTGATTTTCATCTAAAAGGGGTGATACAATACTAGTAATAAAAAAAATAATGTTGAAAAGTTTCATTTAGATGAATAGTTCACTGGTGGAATTTGATTTTTGGAGTTGGAAACCAAACAATCTGTAGAACTTTGAAGAACAGTTAAAGAACTGTATTGCTTCTTCTATTGTAGTCTTGTACATAATAGTTCATGTACTCCAAAAACATGAACTCACTAAACCTGGCCAGGGTGTGTACTCAGTTTGCTTAAAGTCACTAAAGCTTGCCTAACCCGGAAGACTTCCTTGCCAGATATTTATTTATGTTTACTTTATTGGTGTATCACGCTCTTTTCAAGACTCAACAACAGTAGAACTGTCATAAAAACATAACCATAAAATCATAAAGACTGCATAAAAATAAAAGCAAAGTCATCACCTGTAAACCTGAAAAAAGTTAACTATCAGGAGCAATATAACATCCAGCGTTTTCCATTACTTAGCAAAAAGTAATGGATCCCATCTAAGGATCCATAAATGTTTGCTAAGTGTTCTGCAGGAGCAGAAGGGCCATATCCTTTCAATAGCAATAGCAATAGCACTTAGACTTATGTACCGCTTTATAGTGCTTTACAGCCCTCTCTAAGCGGTTTACAGAGTCAGCATATTGCCCCCAAGAATCTGGGTCCTCATTTTACCCACCTCGGAAGGATGGAAGGCTGAGTCAACCTTGAGCCTGGTGAGATTTGAACTGCTGAACTGCAGCTAGCAGTCAGCTGAAGTAGCCTGCAGTACTGCACTCTAACCACCTCGGCTCTTTCACTTGAGTGACCCATGCCATTTCAATCTTATAACCAGGTCTAAAATGATACCGAAAGGAATCCAAATCATCGCAGTATCAGCTGTACATAAAACTATTTTCTGAAAAAAGGAAAGGTTTTAGATCACACAGAGGTTATCCATAGTCTCTGGATCAAGAGAGGACTTCTTCAGAAAGGGAGACTCCTCCTGCCCTCTTCAAGATGTTGGGTGCAACCAATGCTCTCGAAAAAAGCGTAGCCACCTTTGAATTCAGAGGTGGCAGTTCAAACAAGGCAGAAGGTAAAGGTATCCAACTCACAGATGGCTGAGTTCATAATGTGGAGAACTTTGCCGATTTCCTCATATTCCACAGGATCAAAACAATCCCACATATTACTGAAAAATGCTGCCCCAATCATCTTAACCAACTCTGTCCATGGTGAATCCAGCTCTGAGTAAATGCAAACAAATTGGACCTCAAAGTGCCTACAAATATGACACAGAAGCATTTACAGAGATTGTGCTTTATTTATTTAACAGAATTCCTAACACCTCCATGGGACTCTGACCTAGTTGTACAGCAATATATGACATAAAATCGAAATCAAGTTAATACATTCGAAAAAAACCATGTCTTAATTTCCTCCCAAGGTCCAGGTCCCCTTAAATAAGTGACTGGATGATTTTCTGTTGTTGCAATAAGAATGTAATACTTATTCTGGCTAGTTGCTCTCATCCCTGTCCTGAATTAGGGTTTGTTTGATACTAGTGTTCACTGTTTATTTTTGCACTCCGTTGCTATATTTCCAGGTTCCTCTGTACACAGTGAGGCACCCCTGGATCTAAGTACAGGGGATGTTACTCAGGAACACCCAAAGGTGCTTTTTCAAGAGGCAACTGGACTTTCTGATTTTTCTTTGAAGACATTTTATCTGAAGATACTCAGAGCTAAAGAAGCTTCTTGGATGAGAAACTAAACATCTTCAAAGAAAAACCAGAAAGTCCAGTTGCCTCTTGAAAAAGCACTTTTGTGACAACCATGACCTGGATGACTGAGAATCTCCATAGACATTTAGCTATGCACTTTGGGATGAGCACCCTTCAAATGGTGGGAGAGTATGAACAGATTACCCAGGAACAATTTCATGATGGCCATCAAATCCCAAGCCCTTCCTGGGCCTTCCCTAATTCATGAAATCCCCCCAAACCATAAATTTTAGGGATTGAGTTCAGAGACCAGTTCAAGGAGCTGGGAAATGGATGCTGCTGTGCAGGAGCGTGGGTAGTACACCAGTAGTACCTACCACATATGTGTCTCCTTAATGGGAAAGCTGTTTCTTGATGTTTTTCTCTTTCTTTTGAAGCCCATGCTTGGCTAATTTCTTTGCTTCATGTTTACATACTTGCTTTAGAAACAGCAAAGTATTTTCCATGACCAACTTACCACCCTGAGAAGCAAAGCTTTCATTCAAAACAATAAACATTTCTGTCTCTTAAGGCAAACAAGACAGTTTTATGCCTTTAAGGCAAATTTGTAGACTCTTGTGATTAAGAATATATTTAACTTATTTAATACGAGGCTACTTTGTGAATGAAGTGAATCTGCTAAAGTGCTATTGCCACAACTGCTGTCTTTAATACTAAGGATGCTTCCCAAATCTTGGGGTTCTTTCTGTTAAATGTCATGCAATCATACTGGCATAAGGGGCTATTTAGGCCATTGAGTCCAACATCCAGTTCTGTGCAAGAATCTTAGGGACTGTCTGTCCCCAATTATTTCAGCCCATTAGATTTGGCAGAAAAGGCAATTTGCAGGTACTATCAATTAGGTATCTACTTTGGGGTCCCAGGAGACATACCTCCTCTGCCATGGCACCCAGTTTATGGAACATTCCATCCCCCCCACCCAAAAAATTAAATTAGCTACATTCCTTCCGATATTCTGGAAGACCCTCAAGACCTGGCTGTGTTATTGGACTTACCATTTCCTCACAAGAAGTCTTTTACATGTTTTTTCCCCCATGGCTGTAAATGTCTTACTTCTTCGAATTCTCTTCCTGGGATTTTATTTCTAACCCCCTTTATTCCCAAACTCTTTCCTCTCTCCATTTTGTCTTCAAGGATATACCCTCTATAACTCTCAAAAATCCACTGCTGTCTCTCCTGTTCTCTTTTTCTTTCTCTGAAGGATTAGAACCTGTTTCTTCTGGGCCATCCTTTTAATATCCAACTGTGCATAGTATCTTTTATGTCTTTTGTTTCTAGCAATCTTGCAGATTGCTTCCAATGTCAGTTTCTGTATTAAATGCCACCATTCTTTGATTTGATGCATCTTTACCGAAGCCCATCAAGTGCCCAATGACATTCATTGCTCTAATACTTTGACTTTACTTTTTAAAAAATGTATGCTTGGTTGTTTTCAGGCAAGAACAGAAAGTTGCTGAAAGCTTTGTAAGCTATGATTGAATGGACTACCATCCAGGGGTGGTATTCACTTACCTTCCCTACTGGTTCGCAAGTGTGAGCGTGCGCACGGGCAAGCTCCGCTCGCATGGCCACCTCCACGCATGCGCCCAGTCTCAAAAACGTGCCTAAAAAGCACAGCATAGAGCCGGGGCGGGTGGGTGGGTGGGCGGGCCCACCCACGATTTCCGCTACCAGTTCAGGCGAACCGGACAGAACTGGCTGAATACCACCTCTGCTACCGTCCATTCCTCTTCGCTAATCTTTTCTAAGATTCTACCTGGAGGAAACTTTTCATGCTTCTTGTTCTCTTTTCAGTCTAGCAATGTTCACTTAAATTGAAATGTGTTGCCCACTTGGACAGAAAATTTGTTAGGGGTTCCTGTTACACTTTACGATAAACACTTGTTTGCTAATTCAATAATCTCAGTAAAATCAATTGCTCACCATTTTTGAATGGGAATAAAATAATAAGAAATAATAAAATAATAATAATGTCTTATAAGTTTTTCTTTTAGGTGTAACATATATATATAGAGAGAGAAAAACAGAAAAAGAAAGAGAGAGAAAGAGAGAGAAAGAGAGAGAACCAACACACAAATCCTACTCTCTTTGATTGCAGGAATAGTTATCCTGCCCATGATGATCTTGGATTGCCCCAATTGCTGATTCCTAGTAAATGTCTATGTATGTGCGCGTGGGTTCATTCATTCATTCACCCATTCATGAGTACGAGATGTTTCTTAGATAGGGCTTGTCTTAGTAGTTTCTGGGACACAATGTTATCGGACAACAGATTGCCAGTATTATGGATTAGTCAATGAAACGTGCAGAAACAAAGATTTTGTAAAAAGTTAACCTTTACACAGCTTTTAAGTCCAATTAACTTCACATTAACCGATGCTAAGCAAAGGTCACTAGAACACTAGATCAGCTATATTAAGAAGTGCTTGTTTTGAGGAATAACTTTTAAAATAGCTCAGTAATACCAGCAGAAACTTGCTGGCTTATGTTGGCTTCCGTTCTGAACCTGTTCAGGCAGCAAAGAAGCAGTCCCAGCTGAAGCCGTATGAAATCGCAGATATTGTTTGCTGGAGGAAGTGTATTCTTCAGTCAGGCATTCAAAATTATGATTAGAACAAGCTGATGGCATCATCTGCAAATGTTTTCACTGTCTCTGTTGTGTGACGATGTGAATCCACACACATAACTGCCTTAGATAATTAGAGGCAGAAGGGCTCATATGGATGCAAACATCCAGCATTATTTTTTATTTCATTTAGAAACTACTGTTAAACACCAGCAAGTTCTTTGTGGATTGTAGTGTATTCTGAAAACTACCTCCATTAACGAAGATCATGTGTCTTCTACTTGGTGGCAACTCTTAGCAACCACATCAATAGATTCCTCTAGTCTAAGAGGATTTGTTGGGTTTTCCAATCGTTTATCTATCTCTGCTGTAATCGAGTCTTTCTACCTCACTGCTGCTTGACCTCTTATCTATTCTTTCATCTTTCTCATCTTTCTCACAGTTACAGAGAGTGGACCTAGCTCTCACTTCAAAGAGCTAGGTACAATGTGCCCAAAGTATGATAATTTGAATCTGATCAGTTGTACTTTGTGTGAGAACTCTGGTTAATTTGTTCATGGATCCATTTGCTTGTTTTTTTTTCTTGGCTATCAATGGTCTTCTCAAGAGTCTTCTCCAACACCAAAGTTCAAAAGTATCAATATTCATTCTGTCATGTTTATTGAATGTCTAATAGGAAGGAACTTGTTGTCATTTTCATATATTTAATTACTTCAACTTAAAAATCTGGATTAGAACTAATTGGATTATTTTATAGTTAGCTCTATTTCACTCACAACATCCTTCTTAGAAAACATTTTTAGGCTGGTAGTTTTATTGGGGGTGTTGGGAACTTGCCCTGGACACCCTCATAAAATGACCAATTCAAATAATAGCTGTTCTGGTGGATAAAGCCAATCATAGAACCCCATTTATGTTATGTTGTTACGTTGTTATGTTATGTTATGTTATGTTATGTTTTAGGTTAGGTTAGGTTTTATGATAAATGGGGTTCTATGAGGAACAGACTGATAAGGTTCATCCCCAATACCCTTTCTACTTTCATAGCATATGGTCTACCTCCCCCATCCCCCAATTCCTCCTCCCTGTCTTGCTTTCATCTTTCTTTTCCTTAACCAAATGGCACACAAATACTGGGCAGTAGCAACCTATTCTTGTTTTCTTGGAATGCCAATGAAACCTTCTTCAAATTAAAATGATAGTGTTGATGTTTTCATTTGCAGCATGCCCACTTTCAAATTATTTATTCCTTTGTTTAAAATGCTGAAGAAATTTAAGACTATCTGTATATATAAAGCTGTAAAATGAACATTAAAGGAGAAGTTCACAGGAATCAGCTTGCTACCTCTATGCTAATGCTAATCTTCCCATCAGGGCTGGCTGATAATAAAAGCACCAGAAGGCAAGAAAAGAAACAATGGATGGAAACTAATCAAGGAAAGAAATAATCTGGAATTAAGGAGAAACAGTGAGAACAATTAACCAATAGAACAGCTTGCCTTCAGAAGTTGTAGGTGCTTCATCACTGGAGGCTTTTAAGAAAAGACTGGACAGCCACCTGTTTGAAATGGTATAGGCTTGAGCAGGGGGTTGGACTACTGGTAGAAGACCTCCAAGGTCCTTTCTAACTCTATTGATTGATTAATCTGATTGATTAATAAGTTGCAGTCAAAGGAATTGTGAACAGCCTTATTGGAATTGCGCATTTATACATTATGTTTGGCACATTTCCTAGAGGAGCCAGACCATTTGTGATTAGCCCACAATGCTTTGTGGGTCAAGCCTTAAGAATAAATTTGAAAAAATCAAATAAACAAAAATCCACAAATCATGTTTGATCACTTGATTTTGAGAGGAAAATCTTCACTACCATCATTGATTATATTTCACCTGTCTTGCCTTATAATAGGTAGCTTAAATCAGGGTCCCCAACCCCCGGGCCATGGCCCACTACCAGACTGTGGCCTATTTGGAACTGGGCTGTGAGAGGCAGGTTGGCATATAGGCGCACGTACAGCTCCACTCGCACGGCGCAATTCCTCTCTGCCCCCACAGCCGGGCCACCAAGCCGCAAAGGTTGGGGACCGCTGGGTTAAATTATAGGGTTGCAATGTTTCATGTCTACTTACATATAACTAAAACATCCAATTTGATCAAGGGGAAATTAATTTGCAACATGATGTGCCCATAAAGATCCCACCAAGTTGGTAAAAGGTATTCCATACGGCTATAATTGTTTTTAATATGTCATTAGAAACAGTATCTTGCTACGGAAACTGATGTTCTGCATCTATTTCAAGGATAGTAATAGATATAAAAACTCAGACTGGATGCCTTCTTATAACAGAAGTCAAAGGTAACTGCAGGTGAAAGGTATGTTTGTATCAATGAAGGCATATATATAGTCTGTTTTACAACTAATCCATAAAGGTATACAATAAAGTAGTACTGGACTTATTTTATTTGACCCCTGCAACCTGTGGAAAAGACTTTCTCTTACTCAACTCAATGTACTCTTAAAGAGTTTGTAAGTTGCAACCCTCACCAATAAATGTAACCATAAAGCCTCAGTTCACATGGCACTCCTTTGCATTGTTTGTTCTCTCTCTCTTTGTCTCTCTCAAAATATGTAGTATTATAGTATCCAGAAGCTTGAGGCTTCCTTCCTTCCAGCTTGGACTAGAAAACATTCAGAAGCAACCAATGTAAGTATAAGAGATCTTGAAGGGTTAGCTTCTTTTAAGGCTTACTTAATAACAAATAATAACCAAAAAAATCTTTAAATTGGTTAGCTTTGGTGAGGATCTAAGAGAGAAAAGACATGTCATCTTATCACATTGCTCATTGCTGTTATATTGTTAATTGTGAGAATTATCACACATATAATATCATGAATATAATAGTGAAAAGACACATTCAAACATGGATACTAGCTTAATTTCATCTTCCAATCATTTAAGCTTTTTAAAGAGCCGAGGTGGCGCAGTGTTAGAGTGCAGTACTGCAGGCTACTTCAGCTGACTGCTAGCTGCAGTTCAGCAGTTCAAATCTCACCGGCTCAAGGTTGACTCAGCCTTCCATCCTTCCGAGGTGGGTAAAATGAGGACCCAGATTGTTGGGGGCAATATGCTGACTCTGTGAACCGCTTAGAGAGGGCTGTAAAGCACTGTAAAGCGGTATATAATGTTGCGGAGAAAAATAATTAGAGGTGAAATGAATCTTGTTTCCCTGCTCTCAATTCCCAATAATAAGACCGGAGTCCAGGAAAGAATAAAAGTAATATATTTCATAACAAAAATAAGAACACCTAAGTCTGTGTCTACATGGTGAAGAAACAAGAGAACAAAGGAAAAATTAACAATGAACGTAGTGAAGTAGTGACAATTTGTCAGTAGGGCGAATATCAGTTATCCATCAAAACATCAATTAAGGCACATCATCTCACGCAGGTATTCATGCTGCGCTGCTGGTAATGGTTTGGTAAGCATGTCAGCAATTTGATCATTTGATCACG